>CABHPH010124552.1:0-14129 GCA_902168325.1 Peromyscus nudipes | reverse complement strand
CCTGATCTCTGAGAGAAGACTGAGCAGCCTGTTATGGCATCTGCTCAGACCTTTCAACTCCATGGCTGGCTGTGTAGCTGGGTGGCTGGCTCCTAATATCCTTCTCCTTTTCTCTTGCTCTTTCTTCTTTTCCTCCTATATTTCTCCTCCTATTTATTCTCTCTGCCTGCCAGCCCCACCTATCCTTTCTCCTGACTTGCTATTGGCTGTTCAGTTCTTTAGATCATCAGGTATTTGAGACAGGCACAGTAACACAGCTTCACAGAGTTAAACAAATGCAACATAAACAAAAGTAACACACCTTAAAATAATATTCTACAATAATACATATTTTTTTTAGCTCTGAGTAATTTATTTTTTTCTTTTAATTACAGTACATCAGGATCACAGCCTCCCCACCCTCCACTCTCCCAGCTCCTAATACACACCTCCCTTCTTCCCCAGGTCCACTGCTCCTGCTTCCCTTCAGAAAAGAGCAGGCCTCCACAACACATATTTATAAAGTGTAAATGCTGAAAAAAATGGGCCTGTGCACCCCAGTTTTGCCAGCACAAAGAAGAACCATTCCAAGGGACTTCTGTGAGCCCTAGCATGACCATACATCTCTGCTGTCATACACCCTAACATTGAAAAGAAATCCAGAAGTTCAGCAAGATGGCTCAGTGAGTAAAGGTGCTTGCTGCCAAGACCTGAGTCCAGTCCACAGGACCCCCACGGAAGGAGAAAACAACCCACATAAGTGGTCCTCTGAGCTCCACCCACATGTGCCCAGTCACTGCCCCTCCATAATTAACTAACTGAATTAGTTAAGAAAAAGAAACAGAAAAAAATCATCTACAGGTTCTCCATCACATCTCCCTGTTGCTATTCGTGTGCCTTGGGCTCAAGAAGACAGTTTTCTGATTGTTGTCCCAGTGTCAGTAAGATCTCAGGGGTTAAATAAAAACCCAGTGGTGCTGAATGTGGATCCAAAGTTGAACTAACGGCCTAAAATCCATGACCAATGCAGTAGCTTTCTGTACCGCTAGTGCCCAGACTGTGGTTTCCAAGCACAAATTCCCATTATCAAGACCCTGGGCTCCACGGACAGACAGCCGAATCCAGCCAATAGGAAGGATTCTAGATGAACCTGCTTCAGCACTTTTCCAAACCGGATAGCAGGCATGCTCTGAAAGAACACCAGAGGCAAGGCCAAGGGCTCGAGGACTGGTTAGAAAAATAGGGTAATTCCTCAATAACGGAAATTATTTCAGCCAATTAAAACACACAACTATCTTTGAATTCACGAGTTCAGTTATTTCTTAACCTTTTGGGGCCACTGGGAGAGTGGTTTTATTTAGAGAACTGTGGGGTGAGCCAGGAAAACACGTATTCTGCCTTTCCTTTACCAGCCACACAATTAGGTAGCCAAGGAGTGCAAATTTGACTGAGGGGCTGCTGCTCCCTATAGAACTATTTCAACCACAAATACAAAGGGAATAATAGGGTCTGAACCATCATTGTGCATCTACTAATTGCTTTGAGATTTATTTGCAAGCCGCTAATGAATTAATGAAGCCAAGTTATGACCATCAGAACATGAAGAGTTCTGGGGAGAAGAAAAAAAAAGGTCAAAGTTCCTCACACCCACACAAAGGCTGCAGCCTTAGAACAAGACCAGCCTGTGCCCCGACATCCTGGCACCTCTGCACAACAGAGTCCTAGTAACGAGGTGGGGGGAATGAAGATGTCCCTCTCCAGATTTGGTTAAAACGCTTGCTCCCTGGGACCCAGGGCTCTGGTCCCCTAGAATTCCCATGAGTTTTGGCCAGTGTGCAGCCTGAAGACACACCCCCCTTGGTCCAGGCCCTCAGCACCACTGCTGCTGCTGGAAGGTGCCATCTCCAGTAATGCTCACTGTAGCATGAATCTTAAAAGTTCTTATTAATAAAATCAAACCCGGGCCAGGTATTGGGGTGAACACTGGAAGGTCAGAGAGAGTAAGTGGTGGGGGGGAGGGGAGAGAGAGAGAGAGAGAGAGAGAGAGATTGAATGAATTTAAAAGTTAAAAAAACCTCAAAGCAATCCGATTATATACTATAAGACACATTCTACTAGTGAAGACATGTAAGCTGAATGTGAAGTGCAGGAAAGGATATTCCATGCAAATAGAAACCACAAGAGAAGCTATGCTTATACCACATAAAAGAAATCTTAAGTCAAAAACCAAAAGAGAGGGTTAGAGAGATGGCTCAGCAGTTTAGAGCATTTGCTGCACTTGCAGAGGACCCAGGTCTCACATGGTAGCTCCCAAACATTTGTAACTCCAGTTCCAGGGGATCTGACACCCTCTTCTGACCTCCTCAGGCACCAGGCATGCACATGGTAAACATACATATATGTAGGCAAAACAATCATACACAAAAAGTAAAGTAAATAAATAAAGCACTTTTTTTAACTTAAAAGGAGAGAAAGAGAGTGTGATGGTTTGAACAAGAACCGCCCCCATAGGCTGATATGTTTGAATAATTGATCCCCAGTCGGTGGAACTGTTTGGGAAGGATTAGGAGTGCTGTGGGATGTTCTGTATGTCAAATGTGTTGCTCTGATTGGTTAATAAATAAAACACTGATTGGCCAATAGCCAGGCAGGAAGTATAGGCGGGACAAGCAGAGAAGAGAATTCTAGGAAGTGGAAGGCTGAGGCAGAGAGACACTGCCAGCCACCACCATGACAAGAGAACTGTAAGGTACCGGTAAGCCATAAGCCACATGGCAACTTATAGACTAATAGAAATGGGTTAATTTAAGATATAAGAACTAGATAACAAGAAGCCTGCCACAGCCATACAGTTTGTAAGCAATATAAGTCTCTGTGTGTTTACTCGGTTGGGTCTGAGTGGCTGTGGGACTGGTGGGTGAAAGAAGATTTGTCCTGACCGTGAGCCAGGCAGGACGGGAGAAAAACTCTAGCTACATAGGAGGTGTGGCCTTGTTGGAGGAGGTGTGTCGATGGAGGTGGGCTTTGAGGTTTCAAAAGCCCCTGCCATTCCCAGTTAGCTCTCTCTGCCTCTGGCTTGTGTCTCAAGATGCAAGCTCTCAGCTACTGCTCCAGCACCATGCCTGCCTGCCTGCTGCCATGCTCCTACCATGATGATCATGGACTTACCCCCTGAAATTGTAAGGCCCAAATAAACTCTTTCTTTTACAAGTTGCCTTGGTCATAGTGTCTTATTACAGCAAGAGAAAAGTAACTAAGACAGAAAGGCAACTATATAAAGACAAATGGATAAGCTCAACAGGAGAGAATGAATTACAAACACATTTGCAACAACAACAACAGATAGGGCAAATACCACAGTAAATTCAAAAGTGGATGCCAATATGGTTAATAGCTGGAGACCTCCACACCCCACTTTCATCAGATTTAAACCATACTGTAGACCAAGTGACCCCCAACACTCAAGCAGAGTGTGTCATCCAATGGTCAGGATTCACATTGTCTTTATTAGCACATGGACAATGTATGTGTTGGGCACAAAACAATTCACAGGGCTAATGAGATGTAAAAGCCCTTGCCAACAAGCTTGGTGACCTGAGTTAAGTTCCTAGAACCCATGGTAGAAGAAAGGACTGACACCTGTACACATGTGCTATTGCACTTCCACACACACAGTCTCTCACACACAATTACTTAACAGAATAATTGTTTTTAAAGAGAGGGGCATGGTGGTGCACACCTTTAATCCTAGCACTCAGAAGGCAGAGGTAGGTGAATCTCTGAATTTGAGGCTAGCCTGGTCTACAGAGTGAGTTCTAGGTCAGCCAGGGTTATATAGTAAGAACCTGCCTAAAATAGTTAATAATAATAATAATAATAATAATAATAATAATAATAATAATAAATTTAAAAAGAGAGAACAGGAGTTGGGGATTTAGCTCAGTGGTAGAGTGCTTGCCTAGCAAGCACAAGGCCCTGAGTTCGGTCCTCAGCTCCGAAAAAAAATAAAAATAAAAAGAGAGAACAGGAGCCAGGTGGTGGTAGTACATGCCTTTAATCCCAGCACTCGGGAGGCAGAGCCAGGTGAATCTCTGTGAGTTCAAGGCCAGCCTGGCCTACAGAGCGAGATCCAGGACAGGCACCAAAACTACACAGAGAAACCTGAGAGAGAGAGAGAGAGAGAGAGAGAGAGAGAGAGAGAGAGAGAACAATTTGGGAAACTGAGGCAGGAGCTCTACTGTGTATTTAAGATTAGCCTCAGCTACAGCATAAATCCTAAGGCCTGCCTGGGCTGCAGAAGCAAAGCCTAAGCCTGAACTGCAGGAGGGGACCCTGTCTCAAAGAAAAAAAAATCAAACCCAAATTTAATAGAGGAAAAATATCAAAGAGTAATAAATAAAATAGAGATTAAAATAAATACAAAAGATCAATAGCATGTTTTTGGAAAGAAGAATAAAATTGAGTAACATTAACCAGGCTCACAAGAGCAGAAGAGGGAGGGAACAGCCATATAAATAAAATCAGAGATGAAAAATGAGTCAACAAATACCACAGGAACACAAAAGACTGATCCTTAAAGGCTACTGCAAGCAGCTTTAGACCTACAGGTTTTAAGACTAAATAAGGGATCACCTTTTGTACATACATAACCAACCCAAATGGAAGCAGGAAGGTAAAACCGGAGGCATCACGATAGCTCATGTCAGAATACAATACAAAGCTGTAGAAAGCAAAACAGCGTGATGCCGGCCAGAATAAAGGGACAGACAGACCCATGGGAAGAGTTTAAAATCCAGAAACGAATTCAAGCATTTGCAGCCAACTGCTTTTCAGCAAAGGAGCCACAAATACACAGTGGAGGAAGAATATGCTCTTCTATGAACGGTGCTGGAAAAATGGAATACAGAGACAGACAGACAGACAGACAGACAGGGAGTGTGAAACCCACAGACATCAACTGAACAGGTCATGAATCCAAACCAAGTGAGGACGGAAGCAGAAGACGCCAGAGGGAGAGCAGAGGAAGGCCGAGCGGGAACACTTGGAGACACTGGCAGAGACAGTGTTTTGGAGGAAACCTCCAATGCACAGACAACAGCAGCAAAAATAGACAGATGGGATTGTGTCATACTACGAAGCTGTGAATGGCAAAGGAAACAATCAGCTGAGTGAAGAGGGAGCCCGCAGAATGACAGAACATAGCTTCAGACTATTCATCTGGAAAAGAACTAATAGGGAAAAAAAGACCTTTCTCAAATGAAGATAAAACAAATGATCAACAACTATTTAAGAAATGTTCAGCCTGGCTGACCACCAGGGAAACATAAATGGAAGTTACAGTGAGACGTCATCTCATCCCAGGTAGATCAGGTATTACCGAAAAAAACGAAAGAAAATAAATAAATGGGGACGAGGATGCCGGCGGGATGGTGTTAGTGTAGCCACTGAGGAGAACCGCATGGAGGCTTCTCAACCCCTGAATAGACAACTACCCTATGGCCCAGCAGTCCCACCACTGAGTACATAAGCCAAAGGAGATAGGTCACACCATGAAAGAAGGACCTGCACACCCATTACAGTTGCAGCATTATTCACAGTGGCCGGGGGATGAGATCTACTGAGAAGTACATCGGTGGATGAACGGTTTAAAAGGTGTGGTCTGGGGTGAGGGGCTGGAGACACAGCTCAGCAGGCAAGAGCGTGTACTGCTCTTGCAGAGGACCCCATCCAGTTTCTAGCACCAGCATCAGGCAGCTCACAAACACTTGTGATTCCAGTTCCAGGGGATCCAATGACCTCTTCTAGCTCCCATGGGTATCTGTACTCACGTGTGTATGTACGCACAGAGAGAGTTTTAAAAAAAAAAACAAAATAAGTCTTCGAAACTTATTTTAAAAATAAATAATGTGGTCGTTGAACCCAGTGGAATAGCATCAACCACTGAAGAGATGAAATTCTGTCCAATGCAGCCAGCAACATGGATGGAATTGGGTATTATTAGGTTACTAAAATAACCCAGACATAGAAAGACAAACTGCACATTCCCATTCATTTGCATGAGGAAGCTAAGAGAGTTGACCACATAGTAGAGAACAGAATACAGATCCCTGGAGGCTCTGCAAGATGGGATGAGGGAAATGGAATAGACAATGAACATTACCGTTGGAGGAACTGTCAGGTGCTGTGGAGCAAGCAGGACTGGAGGAGAGCTTGCAGGCTCTCACTCATAGAAGCCAGGTGGGGAGATGGAGATGTTCACACTGCACATTGCATGCATGCACCCAGTTAAAAAATCACACCCACAGATGTGTGCACAATGTGTCAAATAAGGACATGTTTAATGAAACAGCTATTAGCCATTTGCTTAATGGTAAAATAATTACTTTGTTACATTTTTATACCATGTTATAATGAAGCACAGCCCAGTGTGGTTAAGAATCTTCGGTGTTGTTTTTGTTCTTTAAAGCAGTTTCATGTATCCCAGGCTGGCCTCAAACTAGCTACACAGCTGAGGATTTTTGAACTCCTAATCTTCCTGCGTCTGTGTCCCAAGCACTGCAATTACAGGCATGTGACATCACACCTGGCTCTGAATCTGGTCACTCTGGAGACCCTGCTAACAATTTACAGAAAGCACAGGGTATGGGTATCTAATACCCTAGTTTCGTCAACAGATAAATTCTCAGGAAGAACACTCAGAGATGTGTCTGGAAAACACTGAGCAGATGTGCCAGCCAGCTGCACTGTGAGCCACATCAGGGGCCTTATTTCACTTCTTTTACTAATTTTGACATTTATGAGACAATTAGAAATTTGAATAGAAACTAGGTATTTGCCAATAGTGAGGGATTGTTGCTACATGTATGAATACTAAATAATGCTATTGTCATTAAAAAAAACTTAATCTTTCAGAAATACACTGGATTATTTGAAGATTAAATTATCATGTCTGAGATGAGTGGCATGAATGTCCAGGTAATTTGAGGGGAAGTGGATGAGGCCAGAAGATCCAGGACAGGGTGTGATGGAGTCAGGACAAGGTATGATTGAGTCATGGAGCCAGAACAAGGTGTGATGGAGCCAGAATAGGGTGTGATGGAGCCAGGACAGTGTGTGATAGAGCCAGGACAGTATGTGATAGAGTCAGGACAGGGTGTGATGGAGCCAGGACAGGGTGTGATGGAGCCAGGACAGGGTGTGGTAGAGCCAGGACAGGGTGTGATGGAGCCAGGACAGGGTGTGGTGGAGCCAGGACAGGGTATGGTGGAGCCAAAGCTGGTGGGCTCCAGAAAGTTCACTCTATGCCTCTCTACGGTTGGCTATGTTGGACTCTTTCCTAACAAAATTTTTACATGTCAATTTTTGTGTGTAAATTATTACACATAAAGTTTTTCTTTTCAAATTACTTAGTATGGTCTACAGTTCTTTAAAAATCCACTTTTCAGCCAGGCACAAACTTCTCCGACCCTACAGGAGGTGGCAGAATTGGCTCAACCAGGCCCTGAAGCCATGTGCTTGCACAAACTGTGGCCCTCCCAGGCAGATGTCACTCCTCTCACATGCGTCTTTTCTGTGGCACATTCCCAAAGAATCGCACAGATTCTGAAATGTCAGAGTCCTGCGTGCACAGGATGTCCGTGCTGGGAAACCTGGAGGCAGGGAACACAACCAGCACAGGTATGCCATACGATGGGATGAGGAGGAGCCATCCAAGACAATAATTAGTTAATAGAGTGTTTCAGACTTCCTGTTAGGTGAGGAGGCATGGCTGCGAGCCCCACATGACTCCAGTTCTTTCAACCCCAGTGAGTGAGTGGAGGCTAGTCCCAGCCTCCCAGGACAGAACTCATGGCTCAGATGGAAGCTGAGTAGTTAGGGAAGCTGATGCATGCTCACTGTGCCTCCTCTGTTCTCAGAAGACTTCTAGGGGGCTAAAAAGATGGCATGGTTGATAAACTGCTTGCTGAGTTTGGATCCTCAACACCCACGTAAAAAGCCAGGCATGGCAGCATGTTCCTGCAGCCCTGGTGTTGACAAGGCAAAACTGGGAGATCAGTGGAGCTCACTGGTCAGCCAATCTAAGCCAACTGGTCAGCCAATCTAAGCCAACTGATCAGCCAATCTAAGTCAAGTCAACTGGTCAGCCAATCTAAGCCAACTGGTCAGCCAATCTAAGCCAATTACTACATTTCAGATTCAGTGAGGGACTCTGTCTCAAAAAATAAAGTGGGGAGTGATTGAGGGAGACACTCGGTGTTGGCCTCGAGCCTCTACCCCACATGCACCACCACACCCACACGCAAAGAAGGCCCGCAGACTCCCTAGCCTCCACCGCCCATCCAGGATTCTCTGTCAGCCACATTACATCCTCAAGCTGCCTTGGTCCGTGAAGCCTTCTCTCCTGCTCCTTTTCCGGGGTCTCCCCTCCCCTTACATGCCACTGTATGTTAGACATCCCCTGAAAATGGGCTAGACTGGCTGACCAGTGGACTCCAAGGATCCGCCAAGTTTTGCCTCGTCAGCGCTGGGGCTGCAGGAACACACTGCCGTGCATGCCTGGCTTTTTACGTGGCCGCTGAGGATCTAAACTCACAAGGCTAGTGAGGGTCTCTCTGCCCAGGAACTCCTCCCTGGCCATGCCCTTGTGCTTCCTCCTCCAGCAGTTGACTGGGACATCAGACACCAGACACCTCCCAGAATGCCCCCTGCGAAACACTTCCTGCAGGACCACCACAGAGTCCTCAGCATGTTTCCTTAAACAAAGATAGTCTGTTGGGGGGGGGGGGAAATCTCCCTGCTTTAAAGTAAGATTCTTGTGTCCTCCCAATGGGAGGTATGGAAAGATAGCTCCTATTTCTGGGCCCCTCTCTTGTGGTCACAGAGCCCCAGGAGTCTAATAGCCAGGAGACAGCTACAAACAGAAAGACTCTACTTCCTAGCCTCCTTAGCCATGTGACTAGAAGATGTCAAGGGGCAGTGAGCCTCCTGGAATGTCCCACTTCTAAGAGAAGGGAACCCTGATTTCCATCTCTCCCATCCTCCCACACACAAGGGAGGCTTGGTCCTGTAGTCACCTGGGATGTGTGGATTCGGGAATCAAACGCTCAGGGAAAGGCAGAGCAACCCAAAGAAGGGATGTAGACAATGGCCCCGGACAGCTCCCACTGCCACAAACCACTGACCCTCCAACTAGTGAGACTGCATGAGTGCCTTTTGTTTAAACCACCATTCGTACGGGGTTTGCTTAGTTTTCCAGTAAGCAGCCAAGCCTAGACCATACCCAGTTTTCTGGCTTTACTGAGCCACTGTGGTTCCCAGGCCCACAGGTTATCTTCGACTGGGTTCTCCCAGAGAGCCTGGGGCACACAGTTCCTTCAGGCACAGAGGAACTTCACTAAGGACCTTATCCCAGTGGGAATCAAGGAAGGAGTCAGGCCACTTGGAGTGAGGAACACCTCTAGCCAGCTGACGATGGACCTTAAAGGACCTTGGGGCTCATCCTGTTGTGAGCCACCCCTTTAAAGCTGCCTTGAGATTGAGGGTTTGGGATTAGGTGTGGGATCCCAGAAACAAGGTATCAATGGGGTGCTACACACAAGGAACCCAGAAGCTTCATAGTTGGGTCATTTGTGATCCCTGTTCACCTTAGCCCCAAAAGATGAACATTCCACTGGACGCCTCAGCCAGCCCCATTCACCTTCATTACCTGCCTCCATGGGTAGGAGACACCACGAGGCCTGTGATTCAGCTGCCAAGTAACCCGTGCTGGCAGTACATCCCAGCACAGAACCATAGATGTGCAAGAACTTCCCCAAGTCGGTTAGTGTGGAGGAGCCGGGTAGGCAGGGAAAGAGTGAAACAAAGCTTTGTAAAATGGGTTAAGCTGTGAGGAAAACCCAGGAGGAAAGATCCCAAACTCCACAGGACTGGTGTGTAGGTCACAGCCTCAGTGGTTGCTCTGCCAGTCCTTAGAGGTTCTATCTCACCTGGTCCCCACTACATTAGGACACTGAGAGAATTCAGCTGTGAATCCTTCAATAAGAGAACATAGAGTATCTGGACCGGGAGGTGAGAAGCTGGTCAGAGGCACATGACCAGCACAGTCATTCTTGTGATGAATGGAGCTCCTGCAGCTCAGAAAACTGATGGGACAGCACAGAACACAGCTACCAAGACCTTTCTCATTGCCTGTGGATGCTTCTGAGAAACATCAATTCCTGGCTGACCTGCTTCCCACTCTCACAAAGCAGCGCTGGCCTGGAGACAGCTCTGGGCAGAGTGGCTAGGGAGCAAAGCAGCCACATCTTCAAGAGACACGGTCTCTAGGGCAGGTTAGGCACCACAGTGCCTGATGCAGGTAGCTGCTCCTGTAAGGGGACAGCAGAGCCATTGGAAGGGAAGGATGAGTGGGTTTCACTGGCAGGAAGAGGCAGGTGAATCCATGTTGGGTAGGCTGGCCGCCCAGCATCCAAAGCTTGCTTGGGGAAAGAGCCATCCTGTGTGTGGTCCTGGGTGGACAATGTCCTGTTTCCCACTGCAAGAACTGAAAGGACCAGACTCGTGTCTGGGATTCTGATGCTTCAGGTCTGGGGCACAGGCCAGCACAGACTCTTGAGCCCCTGAAAGCCAAGACACCTTTTTGTCTTAGGCTGGATAGAAATTCTGACAGCTATTCTTGACAGGAAAACTAGATGAAAGGTCATGTGATGGCACACGTGATCCTGGGCCTGCGTCCTGTGAAGACGCTTCCCCAGACGGAGGCCACCTTCAAGGCGAGCTGCACACGGCCCCTCTGCTGGCAAAACTGCGCCCTGAGAGGCATGGCAACTCACTAACGTTTCCCAACAGTCACTGCACTCAGTGAGCCCCAGCAGAGTTTGGGGACCTGGTCAAGCTTCTGTCCTTGTTCCCATATGCTGAAGGCCGGTCCTACTTACCCCAGCGGCCTATGGGACAGACACTGAGAGAAAGGCTCAGAGGGCAAGCCTGGCTCCACACAGAAGGCTTCAGTCAGCAGCAGCTATGGAAGGGAAAGTGGACTGGAGTCTGAACATGGACCAGAGGGACAAGCACAGGAATGTAGCGCCCAGTGGCTGCCTTTAGTGGGTTTTGCACTTTGCAGGCTGTTGCTGAAGCTACCATGGTCCTAGAGGATCAATATTTGGAGGTTCGGAGCAGAGGAAGTGAAATTTCAGAAAGATGCTAGGACATCTTCAAGGTCAGAGTGGGACTCAGGGCTTTCTGCACTGGGGATGGAGAGTAAGGGACACAGAGTAGAGTTCTAAAGGCAAAACGGTGTCGCCGGGCTGAGACAGGGACGCAGCACAAAGCAATCCTGGCACATGTCTCTTGCTCCACAACCCTTCCTTGGAAATCAAGTCTACTCCCTGTGTAGCCCCCAGGGGCCAGTGCCACCTGTCCTTCCAACCCACGACCTCTCAGTGCCAGTGAGCGCCCTCCCACCTGGGAGCGTTTAAATTCAATTGAAATAATTCAATGAATCAAATGGAATGACTGAATGGTAACTGAGCTTCATCAGCTGTGATGATCGCGATAATTAATTGAATGTAACCAGATGTTTCTCCCTGGGGAGCGATGACAGGGAAGGTGATGCCAGCTGAGTTGGCTGAGAATGGGCTCAGGGCTGGGAGTCCTGCTTGGCTCTCCAGGGCTAGAACGCTGCCTGTTACTCAGTAGGTGCTCAGATAGCATCTGCCATGTGCCAAGCCCCACAGAGAACCCAAACACCCCTGCTGTAGAGATTTCACTTTCTTGAGGTGCCATGCAGCAGTGTGCCCTGGAAGGAACATCTGAGAGATTCATGAACAGAGCAACTGCTCCATCCCCAACCAGAGACAGCAGCTACTGCTCCCTCCCCAAGTCAAGTCCCCCATGTCCCTTCCGGTATTCAAAAGAAACAGAGCGCCTGCTGTACCACAGGTGACTGTGGCTGGCTAAACCTGGCTTGGTAGGTAGCCCAGGTGCAATGGTGCAGAGCTTGGGTCATGAGGACATCTGGTTTCTGTGCCTTCCGTGGCTCTGCTCTCTCTGAGTGGCCAGAACCTGTTTGAGCCTCTGTGAGCTCCTGGAGAGCCCTACTACCAGCTGCCCAGGGCGTGAAGATAAAGGGGGCTCTGCTGAATATAAGGCAGCTGGTGTCTATGTAAACCCTCCCATGTGCTTGGGGACGGGGGTTAGAGAAGCAACCACTTCACATGCCAGAGTGTGCACACAGCCCCATGTTGCCGGCTTCAGGAAGCAGAACAGGGCCAGATGACAGACCAGGACCCTCCAGAAAGCTTGTCTTTGTGGAGTGACCTCCCTGGCAGGGGTGGGGGTATAGAGGTAAAAACCTATGCTCAAGTCTCCATGGGTGTAAGAGCAATGAGGAAAGTCGTAGGCACCCACTCCTACCTTCCTGCTGGGAGATGGGGTAACTTGGATCCTGCTGCCCGAGTATGTCCCTGCCCACAAAACAAAACAGGAAAAAGCTTGAGATAGAGGTGAGAGCTTCTAGCAGCTTGTGCAGGTTTTCACAACTGGAAGGGAGAGGAGCTGGCAGGTTCTGGGCCTATGGTACTGACACCCACGTAACCAGGTGAGCAAAAGGCTTCTCTCGGCCCAGCCTCTAGCAGAGAATTGGATCATCCTGGGCGTGCAGGGAGACCCCACAGGAAGTCAGCCATGGTGGGGCTGGTTCCATACGAGGGCTGTCCAGACTTCACATAGCTGTGGGGACCTTCATCAAGGTCTTGTATCTCCCATCCCACCTTCCAGCTCACACATGCACTGAGCCAGGCTCTGAGTAATCAGACCCTCCTGGTCAGTCCCAGAGGCAGAGAAGGGACAAGGATGCCGACAAATAGCCATTAAGGAAACGAGGCAAGCCTCAGGTAGTCGGGCAGACTTTCTGGGGAGGGGGTTTCTGAGCAGAAGATCTCAAGGCAAAGTAAACTGGGGGAAGGAAAGACAGTGTGTTTGCGTCTATGGAAATAAAGCGAGGGGTAAGGAGCAGAGTAGTAGCAGGGCCAGCTACTCCAGGGCACTGCAGGACTCCTGGAAGATACTAACTAATCTTCTCGTTACTGTGACAAAATGCCTGACCAACGCAGTTTAAGGGAGGAAGGTTTGACCTTTGGCTCAGTTGGAGGACACAGTCCGTCCATCGTGGTGGGGAAGCCATGGTGGCCAGAGCTGGAGGCAGTTGGCCACAGTGCATCATCCATAGTCAAGAGACAGAGGGAGACAGATGCTGCCCTCTTGCTTTCTCCTTTTCATTCAGTCCAGGAGGCTACGCCATAGAATGGCATCACATTTAGGGCGGGGTCTCCCCACCTCAGTTAACCTGATCCAGAAACTGTCTCGGGCATGCCCACTGGCTTGTCTCCTGGGTAACTCAAGAGGCCAACAGTCAGTAGTAACTATTCTGGGGAAGATTTGAGCAGGAGCTGCAGTACAGTTCTGAGAGAGGAGAGATAGCTGGTGTTTAACAATGGCTGCCTGCCCTGGCCTCTGGGAAGGAGTGTCCAGTAAGCGCCACCTGTCTTCAGAAGCAGTTCTAGAACACGCCTAACTGCTGTAGTGTTCGAATTGTTTGGTGGCCTTTGTGGTGTAACTAAACAGAAAAGCCTCTATGTCCATCAGTCCAGAGATATGAACCCCAGACCTAGAAATGCCCACTGGTTCCACCAGCTGCCTGACGGCAAACAGAGACAATGGGTCTCTGTAGGGCTCTAATAGGTTCCTAGTCCCCCGACCCTGACTCAAGAAGTGGGAATAGGGACAAGAGGAGCCTGCCACTAAGCAAGGAGCCCGATGTGGGACCTCACTGCAGCCATGGGGCTGTGCTTTGAAATGTCAATGTGATTTGCATACTGGATGGCGGGCTAAAGGTGTTCAAATGGTAAAGGGACTGAAACCACTATTTGCAGTATTATATGCTGTAGAGGAATATGCTGTGAGGTGCTAGCCGGATTTCAGCAAGCAAACTGTGAAGTGCTTGGTAAACTATTGAGTCCCTTGGAGGCCCACAGCGAGTTGCAAATTTTTATCTACTTTGCAGAGCCTGTTTGGTCGGCCGCTGAGCACTCTGCAAAGAGCGCTGCCCTATAGAAGCCGAATGGTTTGCCAGCTGCAGAGCCGGCGCCCTC
>CABHPH010124551.1:18894-32941 GCA_902168325.1 Peromyscus nudipes | reverse complement strand
GTGTGAGTGTGTGTGTGTGTGTGTGTGTGTGTGTGTCCATGTAACAATGATTAAAGAAAAGGAGGCTGGAGGCCATGAATTTGACAGAGAGGGGTACCTGAGAGGACTTGGAGGGAGGGAAGGGTGTGAGCTTCCACAACCCTCAGGAAGGGCTAGCCACACTCTTCTATCCCAGCACTATAAAGGAGGTGCAGTTGGGCTTGCAATACAGCTGGCTGAGGACCTCTGGAAACCCAGAGGTGAAGTAGCATGTCCAGGTCTCCCCTGAAAGCCTTAACCCAGCCCCATGCTTGACTGGCCTGGCTGTGCTGTGTCATGCTGAGTGTTGGCGAAGGCTGAGTAGCTGGGAGATAGAAGAGCAAGCGCAGTGACAGAGACCCACCTCTGCGCTGGGAGCGAATCTGTTAAAGCAGCTTGCCCTCACTGCTTCAGCCTGCTCCTTTCATCCCGGGTTCTGGGCACCAGCCCTTGGTCTTTGCTCTGAGTTAAACTGTGGGAGATAATAAACCAAAGACATCACATGTGAAAAAAATCAATACTCAGGTCAGAGCTCTCACTTGCCAGGGAAGATCTATCCTTTCAAGCACAGTTTGCTAGCAACAGAGTCGTGTCTCTAAAGCCCCATTCTTGCCCTCAAGTGCCCGGAGAAATAGCCCGCTCCACTCACTTACAGCGAGGCCAGGCACATGGCAGAAGACCTCTGTGTTCCCACATCTCTCGTTCATCCTCCTCCAAAGAGAGTAATTGCTAAGCCACCAAAGGCAACAGAGATTTATCACAAGTTGCCGAAGCTTGCTGATAAGTTCAAGATGTTGTGATCCCAACAGTGGCTACCACAGCACAGGAAACAGGACGCAGAAAGGTAGGATCAGTGCAAAGCAGGAGCTGGTACCAGGTAAAGATGAAAAAATGCCTGCCTGGGAGATTAATCCTTCCTTTAGTCCACTGTTACGGCAATAAAAGGTTTATGATTCATTTCTTCCTTGATAATGAGGAGACAATTAGTGACGGCTGGATTGATGATATTTGTTGTGTTAACTCAACCAGTAAAGTCCCCAACCAATTGTGCTTTGAAGCAGCCTTGTAGAGTAAAAGAATGAAGGCTTGAAAACAGAAATGAGCCTCATGGTGCTTTGTAGAACCAGACGGAAGGGAGCTCTGACAAGGACCACTGCAGACCTAGAAATGATCAGTGATGTCACCCCCTTTAGTCTGTCTTGAATTAACTCAAAGAAGTAGGATCCAGTATCCAAAGAGCCAATTTTTCCCAAATTCACTTTCTTAGGGACACACATGCCTCTTGCTCTGCACCCCAGAAGGTGGTTTTTCCCTGTACTTGTAGGACTAAATACTGAATCTCCCTATAATGCCCATCAGCAGCAGCACCACCACCCCCCTGCCCGTGTATGACCACACTTCTAGGAACGTTAGTGGAATCAAATGAATGTCTTACAAGGGAACCAAGAGGGAGGTTCCTGTTGCTTTCTTGAAAATACTCCAGTTTGGTGATTACAGACATGTGTGCACAGTTCAAGTAAAACTCAACTGAACAGCTGATGCTAAGGTTCGAAAGAACCCAATGAATACCAGGCCACATTCAAAATATAATGAATGAATCTGGATGGATCATGCCTGTAATCCTAGCTCTCAGGAGTCCTAAACAGGGGGATTGCTATGAGTTCTAGAGCAGTCATCTGGTCTCCATGGTGAGCTCCAGGCCACCTCGGGTACACAGTGAGATCTTCCTCAAAAAACGAAACCAAACTGAAGTAGATAATAGCAATATTATAACACGTAAATTGCTGTAGAAATATAACCAAGTAGTTATAATAATATTAAATTATTAAAATGTATAATAACAGCAATTACAATCTCCAATCTATGGTAAATTGACTTGGGATTTTTCAGATTTTCAGTGGTGCACAGGCAGACCTTTCGACTGACTCCTTGCTTTTTGCTTTCTATAAATTCAATCCATAAAATGGGAGAAAGATAATGAAACACCCAACGGAGATGCCACTCATTTAACTATTTTATTTTTAATGCACATACATTTGCAGCAGCATAAATGTTCATAAACATTCAATGAATTACATGCACTATGTCATTATTATGAAATAGCCTTTGTGTTAGGTGATTTCACCCAACTGTAGGTAATGTAAGCTTTCTGAGCATGTTTCAGGTATGGGATGCTAAGCTATTTAGGTGCATTAAATGCAGTCTTGACTTATGATATTGTCAATTTGAGATATTACCAAATTGTGGTGGATTTATTGAGACATACCCCCACCATGGGTTGAGGAGTTTTCCTATGTGGAATACGTACACTTGGGGATTAAAACTGAAAGACTAACATGGGGTGTCATCATGCTTTGTTCCTTTCATGCTGCTGTAATGGAAGGTCATCCACCCAGTGGGTAACTAAAGTTGAACAAACACTTCTTTGGTTCAGAGTTCTGAAGGCTGGAAGTCAAGGTCAAAGGGTCAGACTTAGTCATGATCTTCTTGTCTCATGGTAACAATGCAGAAGACATACTGGGCAAGAGAGAACAAAAGATCAAATTCTCAGGCTCAGGGTCCTTTGTAATTTGAGTTAATCTATTCTTGTCCCAAATGCCTCTATGTAGCCTCCATTTCCAACACTTGTTTTCAGGCTTAAACTTCCAACATGTTCTTAATGGAGACAGCCACACTCAAACAACAGCAGTGCTTAATACATATTTATGATGTAAATGTAAAAATGTACACAATTTGTAGTAAGATAGCAAGAATATCTGCATACATGAGTTTTTATTACATTTGTGTCATTTTAAAATGTATGTATAGAAAATAAAATCCTGTGCTGCAACATCAACCTACAAGCAGGTCCCACAGGTGTAATAGTGTTATAGCAGTTATGGGGGTAACCATCCACTACCTGCTTGGATCTAAGGAATGAACCACTGGGGGGAGTTCAAGCCTGTTACTGTAAACATGACCCAAAGCCCATGGTTAGGGAAGTCACAGGCCCTGTGGTGGAAACTACTACTGTTGTTTTGTTAAGTTGACATGATGTCTAAGTGCCTTCTAAATAGTTTTGTTTATAGATGTAAATCAGTTCTGTTCTCAGTGTTAGGTAAAGAATCTTCTTTTTGTAGTGGGTGATGGTTCATTCAGAGACTCTTCACTGGTCAGAGTGCTGAGACTAAGTGACTGTGAAGTGCTCAGTCCTAAACATTGTGTCTGTGTCACAGGCCCTCTACCCAAGGCTTGACCCAAGGACCATTGTGAAGAGCAGGCCAGAGGAGCATAAGAGATGGAAGATCAGCAGGAGGGCTATGAAATGGGGCCTTCTGGACATGACATGGCGGCTGTGTGAAGTCACTTCAGCTATGGTGACCTACGTAAGATCCTGACAGTCAACATTCCAGCATGGATGGGAAGAAGTTCACAAGGCCCCACACCTCGCTGAGGAGCTATTGACAGTTGATGGCTACTAGGGGAGAAGTTATTTTTCTTTGGGGGTGTGGCCACTGGTAAGTTGCCCGTGAGCTGATGGATGGCTCCTCACTCATGCACTTGCAAGAAGCACTAATTGGATTTAGTACATTATAAAGTGGTGTGTGTGTGTGTGTGTGTGTGTGAGAGAGAGAGAGAGAGAGAGAGAGAGAATTCACATGACATGAAGATGAAAGGGGAAATAATGAAGGAACTCTAGGGGAGTAAGAGGTGGTATTTTGAACATCACATACATGTATAAAGTGGTCAAAAACAACTTTAAAATATTCTAAAAACTAAATAAGACTCTTAAATGATTGGTATTTCAGTTGGGTATTCCACTGCCTGCCCTCCCATTCTTATTAGCTATTATAATTAAATCTATTATTTATCTAAACATAGCCATAATTCTCAATAGAGTATTCCCACTTCAAACCTGCGCACATGGCTCAGTGGTAGTGTTTGCTTAGTATGTGTGCTGCCCTGATTTCAGTCCCTGTGAGTTGCAGTTAGAATGAAAGTTTGTCTTTACAAACTCACACCAAAATGTCTTTATTTACCTCAACAGTCAAATAGATCATCACCACAATTTTCCATAGTTATTTAGACGTAGTTTTGGAATATCAGTATGCTGGTTAGTTTTTTGTTTTGCTTTGTTTTTTTGTAAATTGGCACAGACTAGAATCAGCTCAGGGGACAGAAATCATCTGAGGAATCATCCCCGCCAGACTGACCTGTGGGCAAGTTTATGGGACATTTTCTTGACCAATGACTGATTTGAGTTAGGCCTAGCTCACTGTGGCAATGCTACTCCTGGGCTGGTGGTCCTGCATGGAATAAGAAAGCAAGCTGAGCAAACCAAGGGGAACAAGTCAGTAAGCAGCACTCCTCCATGGTCTCTGCATCAGTTCCAGCCTTTAGTCCTCAACTTCTTCAACTTCCTCAACTTCTCCTGATGATAGAGAAGTAAACCAAAAAGTCCCTTTCCTCCCCATGTTGATTTTATCCAATATAATTACAGCAACAATAATCAAACTTAAAAAATGATAAAGTCATCTTTCCTGGGTTTCTGTTCCAGTTACAGATCTATTATCAAGATACAACATCCGGACAACAAGCAACTTAGGGGAAGAATGGTTTATTTTAATTTATGATTCCATATTACATTCCACCATCTGGGGGAAGCGAAGGTAGAAATTTGAACATCCAGTCAAGAGCAAAGAGAAATGGACACACTCATGCTGCTCACTTGCTTGCTTATGCACAGCCGGATCTCTCCTCTCTTATATGTGATAGTATCCCTGTCTAAGGAATGGTGCTGCCCACAGTGGGCTGTGACTTTCCTACATCAGTCAAGAATCAAGATGACCCCCTGCAGACATGCCCACCAGTCAACATGATCTAGGTAATTCCTTACTGAGACTGCTTGCCAGGTGATTCTGTCAAATTGAAAGTTAAAATGGACCATCATGACCTCCTAACTTGGGAAGTTTAAGTGATGTAATTTGTGGGCAGAGCCTGGAGATTCCTATCGCTGCTTGAGGCATGCTTTGGTTCCTGTGACTTTATTGCTCAGCTGTTGTTCTCTCCCTGTCTGGAAGCCATCCCAGCAGGACATCACACTTCCTTTTCCTCCCAGGATTATGGTGTAGCCTTGGGAGTCCATTAAGTTTTAGTGAGTATAAACTCACATGGAAATGTCAGGTTTCTGCAATAGAAAGAAACTTGGCATGGGGTAAAATCACATTCTGAAGACCAAACAGTTTACAGTGATGTCATTTGGATTTGTGCACGTCGTCGGCTGTTACTGTTCTAACTTTCTCGAAGCTGGACTCAAGGCCCAATTTTTATGTTTGGGGAACTGTTTGAAGGTGAAACTTTTGATTTTGATTTTTAGCAACTCATGAAAGCAGAAGAAAGGCAAACAAGTGAGAAACACCGGCTGATTTGCTAAACTTGCAACTGGCCTGTGATGGTGGCCACACAGTCCCCATCCTCATTTCCATGCTTAAAACTGCTCTCAAGTTGTTGAAGCAATCAGCTTCCCCTGGCCTTGGCTCAGTTCCTCTGAGGTCCTGGACTTGGCTGTTAAAGTGGTTCTGCCCCAGTGTGACCCAGAGGCAGAGTTCTATTTGATGACAATGCAGAAATACATTAGCATCCTGTCTGTCACAGAGCTAGGGCCTCTGCAGAAGCAGAACACTAATAAAACATGCATCTCTCAGGAGCTGTATGTGCAAATGTGTGTCTGAGAAAGTAGCTCCTGACTGAGGTTCAGCAGACTAGGATTTGTAGGAAACCTGGACTTGATAGCAGTCATGTGGTCTTGGTGCCCACTACCTTGGAGCTCTTAGTCTCAGACAACTCGGTACTAAATGAGGATAATAAGCATGTACCCTGCCTGGGCGGTAAATGAAGAACTGAGATTTTTACTGTATAAAAGTACTTCTAGGTCTCAATGTGTATTGGAAAGACAGACACTTTTTCGAGACAATGACTCACTTTTTAGTCCTGGCTGACCTAGAACTCACTATGTAGACCAGGCTGGCCTTGATTTCATGGGGATCCTCCTGCCTCTGTCTCCTGACAGCTGGGATAAACTTTTAAATGTTATTTTTCAAAGAAGAGTCAAAGACTACAGAAATGAAACCTGGGAAGCAGCACAGCCAATTAAAAAAAAATGAAAACAAAAATAAATGTGCAAGATGAGACACCAAACTGACATGTTCAGTACAGCAAGTGGAATGATAAAAAGTGCAGCCCATGGATTGGGGGAAAATATCTGTGACCCATGCACAGAATAAGGTGCTCACATGCAAAATACACAAGGAACTCACACACTGTTATAGCAAAGGAAAAAGTTCAAAAATAGCCTAATTACAAATAGGTAAAGGATCATAGGAAAGATTTCTCCACCGAACACTGAAAATGGCTGACGGGTGATAAAAAGCTACTCGATGCCAAATAATCATGAGGGGCACAAAATGAAAATGGGAATGAAGTATCATCTTCCACCTCTTAGGAGGGCCTCGACTGATCAAGAAGATAAGAGCCACAAGTGTTGCAAGAGTGTGAAGCCAAGGGAACACACACATCGTACACGGGTGTGGAGGTAGACTGAGGTGGAGGCATCTATAGAAAACAATACAGATCTTCCTAAAGAGATGATAAACAGGGGATGTCCTGGGAGATGGCTGAGTGGTGAAACATTTGCCCAAACTGATGGCTGGGTTTGGATCTTCATAACCCACGTAACAGCCCAACTCTAGCACAAGTGCCTGTAATCCCAGACCCCTTCCAGCAGGCCAGAGGCTGACACAGGGGATCCGTAGACACTTGGGGCCAGCTAGCTTAGTACACACAGCGGTGAACAGCAGAGAGCCTGTCTCTAACAAGATAGAAGGTGAGGACAAACACACAAGAGTGTCTTCTGACCTCTTTACGTGTATTATGTTGTAATGTATACTCTCCCCACACACTCACACTTACACACACACTCACATACACTCACACACTCACATGCACACACTTACACACACATACACTCACACACACACACACACACACACACATACACACAAGAAAAATGAAAAGAAAGAAGAGGAGGAAGAAATGAAGCCTAGAACTATACGCGGCCTAGTGATCTCTTTTCTGGATACGTTCTCAAAGGGCTGCATTGCCTGCCCCCTGTTTCCTGCAGCTTTATTCTCAGTAGTTAGGGCCCGAAAGCCACCATTATGTCTCTCAGTGAATAAATGGATGAAGAAACTTTGGAACACACATTCTGTAGAATATTATGCAACCTCGAAAAGAAGGAGAGTCTGCCATCTGAAATGCCATAGATGAGCTTGAGGACATTACACTAAAGAACAAATACGGCATGCTCTCACTTGTCATGGAATCTAAAAAGACAGAACGTATAGGAGTAGATTAGAACAGTAACCAACACAATGGGAACGGGCTTGGAAAATGGGAAGATTTAGGTCGAGTACCAACCGTCACCAGTGTATAGATCTAGAACACAAAGTGAGAACCATGGACAAGGCTTACCTATACTCAGGAATTCACAGGTAGAGAAGACTTGGTTACTCTTGCCATGAGAAAGAAAAGCAGGAAGGGAGAACAGAGGTGATGGATATATCAGCTCCTTAGCTATTATAGGCACTTGAATACACACATACGTGCATCCATATGTAGTGACCCCACACATGCACATGTACACACACACACACACACACACACGTGCATGCATGCACACATGCACGCACGAAAAACCAATAAGGAAGAGGATCATTGTATTATCCTCAAATAATCTCCAGTGATGTGCACGGCTGTGCACAACTGCATTGTCTTGGTACCTCACCGACCTCTGGTCATGTGTCAGAGCTAATAGAATGCTTTTGAATAAAGATGAGTAAGACATGACTATGGCATCTGCAGTCATGACAACATCACAGATGGCTCTCCAGGGGACAAGCTTGAGGCTTCTCCTGAGCACACACCTCCTGACATTCCATCCCTGCCACAGTGTTAGGAGGTGGATGTGACAAGATGCAGAATCTGATGGAGAGGGTCAGACCTTCTAGCCACCTACCTAGCTATCAGCCACAAGATGAAGTATTTTGGAGTCTTTGTGATGCTGTTTCACTGGGGTCCTCACAATGTTGTGGTCTTTTGGTCTCTATTCAGATGTAGAGAACTGCAGAACTCAGCTGCCTGCCTATCATCTTGGGAGATGATCAGGCTTTCTCTGGCAGGATTGTCTCAAACGCAAGTGTTCATGTTTTGAAACACTACCATAGAAGATGTGAAATTTTTTTTTTAGTAAGAAAGTCATTTTGTGATAGCTACAAAAATATGACTTAGGGTTTGGACCATCTAAGTATCTTATTGGAGTTTTTGCTTTAGTCTTTCCATAATTCTTCACCTAGACAATTTATTTAGGTCCCCCAAAACTCACTTATTCCTTTTAAGATATTAATCACAAAGCATAGAGGTGACTTTGATGGTAGCTGGAGACATGACTCACTGATTAAGTGTCCATACTGCTCTTACAGAGGACCCAAGTTTAGTTATGGACACTCACATTCAACATCTCATTCCACCTCCATCCAACCTCAGGGAGATCCAGTATTTCTGATCTCCTGGAATGCCTGTACTCACATGCACACACCCACACCAAGAAGCACAAACCCATTCACATAGGCAAAATTCTTTTTAAGAAACAGGTAACATCAGTGGCTACTGGGACACACAGATGGTCAATAGTTATTTTTAAAAGATTTTTTAAATCTAATAGTGAGCAATAGACTATCAATTCTTGGGTTTGCTGAAGTTTCAGAGACCAAGTTACAATAAATGCTGAAAAGTACTGATAGAATGTGTGTGCGTGTCTATGTGGGTCCCCTTCATATAGTTCATCTGGAAAATCACAGCACAAAGTATGTAGCTAGCATTGCCAAGTGTCTTTTTCTAGAAGCAGCCACTGGCTGTACAGTGAGTCATCTAGGAGACAGTGTTCCACACTATCAGAGACTCTGGTCATCACCTTCTCGTTCTGGTAAGCGCACACTGTGAGGTTGGCACGGTAACCATCTCTCTCAACACAGTGCTCCTCAGAATACACACATCCCTGGCATTAAGTGACCCTCCATGTTGCCTGAGACAGGAGTGGGTTCACACCAGGCTCTTTATCTTCAGAGGCCTCTGGCTGTGGGAAACAAACACGAAGCCCTAAGGACACAGAGGACAGGTCTAGCCGGGCCACCTTTGTCCCCAATCATCATCCTTTGGTGGCATTGCTTTATGCTGACACCAGGCTCATTAACAATCATTTGTGTTCTCCTGGAATAGGTGTAGTGCTCAGCAAGTCACAGTGCAAGCCAGAAAAGAAGAGGGGGGAATATCAAAAGCTCCTTTTTTCTCTCCTGAAGTTTTTATATGTTTTAACACTGGAAGTAACTCTCTTAAGGGGCCTCTAGGGCTGGATCACCTTACAAATAGCCCAGGTAACTCTCAAGCCATGCCAGGAAGGTTCTGGCACCTTTGAACAGAAATGCACCCATCTATTCTCCAAGTTCAACACTCTTGCCCTGTGGGAAGTGGCCATGTTGCTGTACTTTCAGGCAGGGTCGGGGGTCCACTGATGCCAAATGGCACGTGTTGGCAGAAGAAACTGGAAATGGAGGCCAGGAAGTCTCCTGCTGTGTCGCCTCCTCTGATTTCATAAAAATAACTTTCTCTCTCGAGTCTCAGTTGTAAAGAAAGTCATTCAAGTGATGGATTTTCATGGCATTTTCAAACTCCAAATGAGGAAAGCAGTCCTAGCAAAGAATGATTGTGTGTGTGCCACACATGCATGTGTGAGTGTGTGTGTGAGCAATCAGGACAGTGACAAGCATGCTGGGTGGGATGGCCTGGGAAATGGACGTTTGGGAAATTAATGGTGCAGATAGGACCCTCTCCTGGTCGTTTACACCACTTCACCATTGAACAAACAAAGGGTTGGGTGATAAGACATGTTTACTGAGCCTGTATCATCCCACGCAATCTTATTCACCAGCTCTTGGTGTATCCACAGCCACTTCTGGACCAGGCTTGCCAAGCACCATTGAACACTGGAAAGAAAGGAGACCCAGAGAGGATGACAACCCTCCAGTCACAGAGCTGGAACTGATACTGTCAAGAATAAAAATTCAATTGCAGTCTATGGGTTCTGTCTTCTATCACTGGACACTCTGGGTTCTAATCTCCACACCTGTGATTTATGTTCACAAGGGACAAACAGAACTGTCAGAGTCACAGAGGCCTTCGGCTTACCTCTACAGAAAGTCCCTTTCTGCTGCTATACATGCAGTCTGTCTGAGGTTGCCAGGGTTGCACACATCACCTGTGAGGCTACAAAAAGATGGTGGTTAAGCCATTCCCAGTGTGAGTATGTCTAGACGAAAAACCACCTCTGTGTGTGCACACCCACGTGCGCATGCGCGTGCGCGTGTGTGTTTGTGTGTGCATTGCAATAGCAGGCCTTAAGGTCATTCACTCACTAAGCAGTCGGTGAGCCCCTCCTCCGTGCCAGCCCTGTAGGTGGCTCCCAGGAGAAAACTGTAATGAAAAAAAAAAAGCTCTCGATTCATGGATGATTAGTCATATCCTAACATACACATAGACAGTGGCCAGAGGATGAATGCAAGCACCCTGGGCGAGAGTGGAATCCAGTATCAATAAGGAGGCTTGATGTGTGAGGCTGCTCTCCCAGGAAAGGTGAAGGCCCAGTGGCTACACTGTTTATTCAAATTCATCCACTGGCTAGGCAATGCCAACAACTCAGTTTAGACTTGACTAAGGCCTTAGGGGCTTAAAGGGGGTGTTTATGCAGCTGACTTGTCAGGAGAAGATGAGAAGTGAAGGCCAGAGGTCAAAGTCACTCTAATAGCATCCTTTCCATGTCTTGGGGTGTTCTGTCCACCTTCCATCCCCACCTGGCCATGGGTGTGAATGTGGCATTCCCATCCAGAGTGCTGGAGAGAAGCTGGGGACAGGGTCAGGGATCTGGGGCCTTGCTGCTGTTCTGGAGAGAAGATAATTGTTCTTACTTCACTAGCTCCCCTAAAAGACCCTTGGATGAAGCTGCTTTTACGTTGTAATATGCAGATCTCTTGCCTCTTTCCAGAGGTGACATGGAAGAGGCCAGAGAGCCAAGATGTACTCTGAGGCAGATGTCCCTTAGGAAGCATGGATTCATCCAATTGGCTAGGAAGACTTATTTAAACAATGTGAACAGAGGAAGTCCTGCTGGCTGCAGAGGAAGAGCCTTGCTCAGAGTGAGAAGAAATAAGAGAAGAAAAATGTTTCCTTTGAGCATAGAAACACACAAGAGCATCCTCCCAGAATCTGTAAATGACCTGTAAGTCTGTAAATGATACCATTTGATAGGATAATACCAAGTTCTCAGGTTAGGATGGACCTTAGCTCAATGGTGTTGGTTCTTCCCCTCCAATGTCTCTAAACTGACTCCCTTTCTGTCTTCTGTCCTCCATTCCTCAAGCTTTCTTCCTCTCTTCCTGTGCTCTGAATGGTCTCAGAAGCAAACCCTCTCTCTCAAGTTCAGTCACATGCACCAACCCCAGCTGCTTCCCCAACAACAATGGCACAGTCTTTGGCCATACCATTCCCCCTGCCTAGGGAATGGTGTCACCCACAGTGGGCTGGGTCTTCCCACATTGATTAAGTTAGGACAGCTCCCCACAGACATATTCTCAGGCCAACACTAAGGCAAACAATCTCTAACTGAGATTCTCTTGTCAGGTAATTCTAGGTTGTGACAAGCTGACAATCAAAGCTAAACATGCACTAGTGAATGTAGCACAAAGTGAAAATACAGTGAGCCAAGGTTCAGTGAGTATAGTGGTCTACAACACATCACAGCTCTTAGCAACAGAGGTCACAGCAGAGTGTCAATTGTTCTGACACTCTGTCACGTTAATGATGTCTGGAAGCAACATTGCTAATCCTCAACATCATCAGTCATCAGAGAGCACCATGCTAGAACTCACTAGAGAGCATTAGACCTCATCTCACGGGCACCCCAACCCCCAAGTCAAAACTCAAGCCATGACTCCTAGGGAATACTAACAGCTTTCATACCACTGTAAAGTGGAAAAATCGTTAAGATGAGACATGATAAAATTCAATAATAACAGGATGGAGAAAAGTCTTCCTTATAGTATAATCTTAATTTATAAAAATATGAAGAAATATAAGTGTAGGTCACTTTTTGGCAAATACCATTGTTAAAAAATTGTCCAGGTCAAGAGTCATCCATTCTTGCTAAAACTGATAGAAGAAGGCATTATGAGAGGGGCCTGTTTGAAGTCTCAAAACACGATAGCAGGAAACACTTGGTTAGTATAAAGCTGAGTTTATGACTGGGACACCAGGTGATTGTCACCAGGGAAGATACCACTAATCATGGGATGCATCTACATCCAGGCATGGGAAAGGACACAGGTTGCTTCTGAAGTCCCTGCAGCACCGGGGTTTCATCAGGGGGAAACAGCCGGCCAGCCCAAATGAAAGGCTTCTTTCCCAAACAATTGACCCATCCTCTTCAGTAGTGTCAAGGTCATGGCCACACCCATGGGGACAGACAGAAGGGCTGTTTCAGATTTTAAAAGACAAGGAAGCAGTCTCAGAAGCTAAAAGCAGCTGTAATCTGGAATTCAATCCCATACCAGAGCAGTAAGGTAGCTGGCAGAGATGAAGAAGTTCTGCAAGCCTGTGATGTTCAGTCTCTGAAGGTTGGTGAGAGGTTGTTTAGCCTTGTTCTGTGTTCTCTGAATGTTCCCACTTGGAGAAGCTGAGTGGAGGGTATATCATGAAATTTTTCATCTCCTTTTGCAACTCTTTTATAAGTCTAAAAATGTTCAAAATGAAAAAGTTAAACATTTTTAATTAAATAGGAAGGCAAACTGGCTTAGTACTCGGTGCATAAAAAGATACTCGGGAAATAACATTTATTTATTATTACTTTCAATGGAGAGAATGGCTGGCTGGGGGTGTTCTCAGTGTAACCCATTGTCCCTGAGAAA
Source organism: Peromyscus nudipes (assembly GCA_902168325.1). Taxonomy (NCBI): domain Eukaryota; kingdom Metazoa; phylum Chordata; class Mammalia; order Rodentia; family Cricetidae; genus Peromyscus; species Peromyscus nudipes. The sequence continues at coordinate 19,874 of CABHPH010124551.1, read as the reverse complement.
GCCTGCCTTGTCCTCGAAAGGGCAGAGTGAGGGGGAGGCAGAGTTGTTTCTATGACTGCCTCCAACTTCAAGGTTGCTGAGTGACTCTGTGGACGAGACAAATGTGCTGGGTTCTGGGAAGAATGCTTCCTATTCTTTCTCACAGAGAAGAAAAAGTGCACAAAACCAAATTCAGAGTGCAACAATAAGTCTTCAACAGCCTGTTGCTATCAGTCAAGGCATTGTGAAGGCCAGGGTGTTCAGGGCCACAGCCTGAAAAGACAGGCGGATTCCTCACTTCCTGGCCAATTCACTCAGAATCACATTGTTTCTGTAAAAAGAAAAGCCCGAGGTTGGAAAGAAAGAGTCCAGAGCACACCTGCATAACCATCCTCCTAGCTTAGAGGAGGATGTGTTCCGGTGTGGGGACATGTCCCCCTGGCAATGACGCAGGGTCCAGAAGCAGTGCATGAAAAAGTTTTTTTTTGTTGTTTTGTTTGTTTGTTTTTTCCTTTAACTTCTTCACACAGAGATCTGAAATCTTACCTTGGCACCATCCCATTGAAACCTGCAATCTGGATCTGCACTAAAGAGGATGGAGGCAGCAGGATCTGCTTTGGATCTTGCTGTTTCCCTGTCCAACTTCAAAACATCAGTCCTCTCCCTGGAGCTCCGAAAGCACCCTAGAGGACTTCCTGTGACGCATGGTGCTTCTGACCCAGTCTTTCCTCACAGTGCTCCCTCCTTGGACATTATGACGCAGGGATAAGAAACCAGGCACTGTCATATGTGCACATCTTAAAACGTGTGCCCCTGTGACATTTCAGTTCAGAAACTTGCTCTTCCTGGAAGTCTCCTACAAAGCTCATTCAGGCACTCACAGGAGCATAAATAACCCCTTGCCCCATGTAGCCTTCTTTCTGGGCTGCCACATCTGATCACGGTGTGACTGTATCCATCCTAGAGTGGGAGATCATGCCACAGCTGATCACTGTGTGACT
>CABHPH010124551.1:0-13738 GCA_902168325.1 Peromyscus nudipes | reverse complement strand
GAGAGAGAGAGAGAGAGAGAGAGAGAGAGAGAGAGAGAGAGGGAGAGTGTTGAAGACTCAGTGTCTCTGCCTTCAAGCCAAGCATGGGTGTGTTTCACAGTTCAGGCCCCCAAAGCAAATTTCCATATACAAAAGACCTACACAGTAAATTAAAGACTGACAAAAACCACACCCAAGTTCTAGTTCAGCTTGCAAATGCCTTTGACCTGACTTCTGTCACTCCACACAGCCTACTCTCCCCCTGGTTTCTCCAGCCCAGAAGCTCCAGTCTACTTGTCACTTCAACTGGGTAGCCTTCCAAGACACTTAGGAAGAGGGGGTAGGATCTCCATGCTCTGCCTTCCCAGCATGTCACACTCAATCATCTACATTTCCCTTTGCCTGCCCAGGCCTCTGTCTCCCTCAGAGGCCAGCTCATCCTAGATAGACACAACAAAAGCTGCTTTGTTACCATGCGTCCCTCCCGCTAAGCCAGTTGAAGATGAGGAGGATCACTGTGATGGGTGCGGAAGAGCTTAATGACAGAACCGAGTAGGAATGGATGCTGCGAGCAAGGTCCATCAGGACACAGTGCTGTGGCTTTCTAGAGTAGAAGCTGATGGTGGTACTCTCCTCTAACGAGATTATCTTCGGTGTACTCAGCAGAGATTAGATCATTTGCTTGTTCAACCAATTATTTACTGATCAAGGGTTATAAAGTGTCAACATAGCAAGGGAATAAAAATAAATAAATCGTTCAAGCCAGACCAATGGGGTACCTGGGAAAGGGTGCTGAGCAAACCACCCTGAGTATGAGGAAATAAGCTGGTCTCCCTCCTCCAAGGGATCACTTCGCAAGTCAACATCTGCAGAAGCCTCAGCCCACAGCAGGATCAGCACACAGGTAGTTAAAAAGAGTATGCCTGCCATGCACTCCGGCTGCCTGTTTAAGCTGCTGGGGAACTGGATAAAGAACTTGATATACAAGCATGAGGCCTGGAATTCTGAACCCAGAACCTACATAAAAACTGGGCAGGCAGCGTGGCTGCCTGTAAATTCCAAGGTGTGGAAGGTAGAAATGGGATCCTCAGAGCAAGCTGACTAGATATATCAGCCAACTGAGAGCTCCGGATTCAATGGGAAGAACCTGCCTCAGAAAAGTAGAGAGCACTGGGGAGACACTTGACACCAATGTTAGGCTTCCCCAGGAATGACCCACGTGTACAAGCATGAGCAAACACATGTGGCCCATTCATGTGAACGTGTATACACATGTGCATTCATAGCTCTCACTCAGACACAAGTAAAAACAATAAACATTCCTGGACTCCACTGCCAAGTTTCTTACATAGGATGCCTGTGGCATGCCCAGAACCTGCATGGAGGTCAGGTGGCCTTTGGAGCATGTTCTAGCAATCCATCTTCAAAGACAATGAAGTCAAATCTTGTCACTCAAATAAGGACACTGAGGCTCAGAGATTTTGTAATTCACTGAAGTTTTGTGTGCTTAACGGGATATCCAGGGCTCCTATCTAGAACCTGCCAACTCGAATGACGTCTTCTCCACGGTTGCTCAAGTTGATGTGCAATCTCATTCTCCTTTCTCCAGGCAGATAGAGGGGATGTTTCTTAAGAGCGGTGAACAAATACATAATTACCAAGTGCAAATGGGAGAAAGTGGTCCAACATCCAGAATTCCAGATGGAAATGTTCTATAAAAGTCATCACCCAAGGTTGTGCACACGCATCCCTATTCTCAACAGCAAGCATGCTCAACTATTCCCTTAGAGTGCCCCTTTACACACACAGGGATGGAGAGATGTTTCAGTGTGATTTAGTATGGGAGACTGAGAAGCGAGCAGGCAAAGAAAAATTCACGTGCACAGAGTATCAGAAAAGCACAGGCTTCTATGAGAGAAAAAAGTTCAAAGAAACTCAGTGAGCTCCTGCTCCTGGTGATGGGGAAATGGTGCCTACAAGCCAGAGAGATCGTGGAACGTTGAAGATTTGTGTGACAGCCCGAGAGTAATTCAGTTCCTCAAGCACATACAACCTCTACTAAATAATAATACCCTGGTACCTGTGAAGTGGGCATAATGTTAAGAAGAAAAGAAAGATGAGGAGTTGGCTTCATAGCCAAGACAAATGTGAAGAGTCCTCACCAGAGAAGGAGAAAGCAGACTTCTCCTATAGGTTGTTTTTTGAGAGATTAATACATAAGTACTTCATCTATATATACCCACTCTTCCCTTCAATTCCTCCCATATTTCCCCCCTCCTTCCCAAATTCATGACCTCTTCTTCTGTAATTATTACTGTTAAACACCCACCCCCCACACACACACATATAAAATATGCACAGATCTATACACATACAAACACATGTACATTCAACCTACTGAGTCCATTTATTACTGCTTGTGTGTACGTACACTCAGGGCTGACTACTTGGGATTGAACAACCTATGTGGGACCTCTCCCCTGGAGGAAACTGAGACTCCCTCTCTTAGCAATCATAGTTCTTCTAGGGGTGAGAACTTATGGCATTGTACCTTCCATGATGACATGTCAACTGTCAGCCTTGTTCAGGTAACTGTATTACTGAGAGTCTGCAGGTGCATTTTCCCTGTTGTATATAGGGAACACGATCTAGCTGCAAGCGTCCTAGAGCTCTGGCTCTGCATGCTAGGGTGTTTTCATGATGGGGAGGGTTTGAAGTCCCACTAGACCAGGCAGCGTGGAAGGTTCAACTAGGATCTGTAAAAACAGTATTAAAGGTGTTGACTTGGGGAGACATAACCATTAGCCACAGGAAGGAAGGGGACTATTTGGGCTGGAATGTAACCACCAAGGGGAGTGGGGAGGAGAGGGGCTGCCTCAGTCTTGCTCTTATTCTTCCATAATTCCCATTCTGTGCCAATGGAGTTCACCCTGGATTGTGTTTGGGAGAGAACAGCAGATGCGGACTTAGGCTATTCATGGAGAAGTCTGTTGGTTATTGAGATGGAAACTGAAATATGAGAGTGGCTGTCAGGATCTGTGTGTGCTCAGGCCACTCTATGTACCTCCTTAAAATCAGAAGCCTTCAACAAATGTCTTAGTTTATCTTCCTGTTCGTTGTGATAAAATGCTCTGGAAAACAAAACAAAACACTTAAGGAGGAAGGTATTTTCTTGAGCTCACAGTTCAAGGTACAACCCGTCATGGTGGGAAAACCAGGGCAGCAGAAGCCTAAAGCGGTGGACCACACTGTACCCACAGGAAAGGGAGCAGCTAACAATCTGTGCTAGGACTTAGCTTGCTCTCTCTGTTTTATACAGACCGGGGTCTCCTCCCAGAAAATGGTCCCACCCACACTTGAGAAAGCTCTTTTCACATCAACTAATTAATGCAGTTAGGATAGACACCCCCCACACATGCACCCTCCCACAGGCACTCTCAGAAACCCATCTCCTAGATAGTCAAGTTGATGAATAACACTAAACACCCACCAAGCTTCATAGGTTTTGGTTTCTTTACTTTCTCATAATTTTTAATAAAATCTTTGTCACAGACGTTGTTGGTTTTGTTTATATTATCCCACTTAATCCTCAAGAATATTCTTGTAAAGGCTTGTCCACTTTCAATTTTACAGATAGAAAAACTAAGTTAGGGAGAGAAAGTGACTGGCCCAAGGTCCCACAGCCCCTTAATATCACAGTCAGACACTGAGTCTGGATCTGGAAGCCAGCACATGTCACTGCTCAGCATTGGTGCTGGTTGTTTCAATTCTTGGTGCTCTGTTCCAGTGACAAAGTTGTGGCACCCAGTGGGTCCACCTACTGTGTTCTGGTCATTGTGAACATCAGGAAGTAACCTTCCCCAAGAACAGAACATGAAGACTCAGCTTGTAGGTACAAAGCTGAGCCTGGGCCTATTGGTCACAGGAAGCAGGGTGGTGAACGTGTTTCTACTGGACAACAGTGAATATGCGGTAGAGAGTCACAGAGATGTGTATGCATGCATTTATGTGGAATATCAATAACTAACTTTGAAACGTATGATGTCACATTTCAAAATTGACCTATGGAACACACATATACACAACACACGCATACATACATGTCACAATTATATTTTAAAAGATAAAATACATCACCTATTTCATTTATAGTTTCAATATTTAACAGAATTTAAATATGTGTATTGGTTATAAAATATAATTCTCAATTATAATAAATTGCAATATAGCCAGAGAAGCTTAATATAATGTTTATTTGTGTGTATAAAGTTCATTTTAAAATGTGATGTTAAAAGGATGTCACAAGCCAGGCCTTCTGACAGAAAAATGGATTCCCAGCTACTCAAGGGGCTGAAGCAGGAGGAGTAGTGCCTGGGTTATGAAGTAGGCTCAAACCCACACTCACTGCCTACTTAGTGAGAACTTGCTTCAAAGAAAAAATAAAAAGAATACTTGGTTATGGTTCAGTGGTAGAGTGCTTGCCTGGCACATACAATGATACTCCCCCCCACCAAAAAGAGCTGAAGAAAGAATGGAAGGGACGGATGGAGAAAGAAAGGAAGATGGATGAAAAACACTTCTCTGTTCGGCAAATAATAACAACAAAATAATGACGAAGGAAAATGCTAGGATCGTGTAGTCCTTAGATGCATAACCCCATACAGTCTTCCAATCTTGATAGACAGCCATCTTAATGAGCCTCTTAGGCCTGCAGCTGGGAATAGATTCCATTTCTCAGTTTCTCCTATTGGATTCGATTAACTTCACTGGATTCATGTCTGGACATTGGATTGTGGTCCAAAGTGACCCTCGTCACCTCTTGTCCTATCTCTAAATATTTCTAAAACACACCTTCACACCCTGTGACCTTCTGTGTTCTCTCTCTTTGCTTGTCAGGTGGAGAGAGAGAGAGAAAGAGAGAGAGAGAGAGAGAGAGAGAGAGAGAGAGAGCTGAGCGAGGGCTGAAGGTGTCAGGATCTATGACAAGACAGAGCCTTGAAGATTGGAGCCTGGGTCACCGATCAGCTGCTCCATGAAGCTTCACCCCGACTGCTCTGCTCCCTTACTGTTGGGTTGTAAGACAGGTGCAGTATACAGTGGTGTGTATATGCTGCTGAACAACATTCCGGGGATGACACAATGTCATTAGCTTTATTTTGCTATTAAAAATCAATTCAGACCTCAAAAGTGGGAACATGGAACCCAGCCTGAGAAACTGCATGCTCTGCTTACCCAAGCCAACTCGCGCCCTCCACCCCCAGCCTGTACACTGCAGAACTAGTGATACAAAGTACCAGGAAAGCAAGCCGTGCCTTGCCCTCCGGGTGTCCTGGCACTCTGAGGGGCAGTCACAGTGAAGAGAATGAGGTTAGAGTTGTTGAATTTCCATTTTCTCAGTGATGACTTAAAAACATACCAAGAGATTCTTTTCCCTAGTCCCAGGCCAGTAGTGGATGAGTGAGTCCCATCTGGATGTTAGCCACAAAAAAATTCCGGTGGCCTTGGATGTGGCTCAGTGAAAGTCGGACGCCTGGCAAGAAGATGTCACCAAGAACCATAGAGACCAAGTTCTTGGATGAACATACTGTGTTATAATTCCAGGGACAGAAATAGTTATACATATTTATGCACACATATAAAATAAACACCATCATGTATGTGAATGTATGTATATGCATGTGCAAATACATACTTATCAGCTTGTATATAAACACCATGTAATATATGTGCACACATCTGTATCGTAAGTACCCCCCTCAGTGTACATTTATAGAGATATACAGAATAATACATACCTATGTATAGTCATTTTTTACATATATTCAAGGTAGTAAAAGTTCCAGCGAGAACATGGAAACATTTGCTTCTCACAGTTCTGAGGAGAAAAGTCCCCCTGAAAGTGGAGATTGGAGACTACAGATAAAGCACCAGCTGCTGGTGAGAAAAAAAATTTACAACCCAATGACTTCACAGTATGTGTTCATCTCCCTCAGTCTGAGGAGGACAGAGTAGGGGGAACATGTCGCTGCCAGGAATGGCAGAGTGCTTCCAGCCAACCTCCCTGACCACCCAGAGCTGGTCTCCATACAGCTGATAGATATGTTTTGACAAGTTCTATTAAGTACAAAGACGGCCACAGGGGCAACATGTGGAGTTGATAGAGGAGAGGCAGAGAGGCGGCTCTCAGTGTGAGGCCTGCCCATGCTACTGATGCTGGCGGGATTGGCCAGCAAGGATGAGAGCATGCCCCAGTCCCTCGGTACCGAATTTCATCGAGGGCTTTGGCACCCAAGATGCTGAGGAAGACGAGCCTCTCCTTGGTTTTCTATTTCTGCCTCCTGGTTGCCAGTAAATCAAAGAGTTTTCAGAACCCTAATTGGTTCTCTCTATTTACTCTCAGTTGCTAAGTGGTTGCTAAGGCCGTTCTGGTCGGAGCAAGTCTGGATCCCTCTCTGCCGTCTCAAGCTGGACTGTACCTGTACTTTGAAGCTACTCCAGAGCAGAGATGGTAGCCACACCTGGGCAGATTACTCCTGCCTCCCTCGCTGTCTCAAGTGTGCCCACGTCACCCTCCGGAGCCCTCCTAAACACGCTTTGGCAAGAGCACAACCAAACACCGTTTTACAACATTTTTGGACGGACTTCCAAAACGTAAAAGCAATTAATCAGCAGTGTCTCTGAGACCCTGTGCAATGCGGCTGACAGGGATCTCGGCTTTGATGGGAGCCCAAGAAGCATGAGACGAGGGCCCGAGTGTGCTAATGGGCTTTAATTATTTATTTGTTTACAAGACTGGACTGGAACTGAAGCTGCAAGCTCATAGATAATCCACGTGAGTTCCTCCCAACAGTGAGGTGTTTCGCTCCCTACTGGAGCGTTTTGCTTAGAGAGGGATGGAGGGCGTTCTGCTTAGAGAGGTCGGTGGGTGTGCAGCCTGCCTGGCAGGGATCCAGAGGCATCCTCTGTGTGTGTGCTTGTGTGTGAAAGCAAGCTGCATTTGGGGTCTCTGAATCTCTTTGAGCCCTCCATAAAAATGGTTGTTTCTAATTACTTAGTGTCCAAGCTGCATTGCTAGTGGCTCATGGGTAGAAGTCCCCTGTGCTGGATTTTCTGGTGGTTTTTATTGAAATCACCATCTCTGGGAGATCCCATAAACAGTGTGTATTAATGACTCATCTCCTTGCTGGGATACAATTCCTAACAAAGGCAACTTAAGTAAGGAAGTGTTTGTCCTGCTCCACCGATCCAGCCACACAGTCCATCCCAGCAGGGAAAGCGTGATGGCAGGAAAAGGGAGCAGATGGTCACACTGAACGCACACTCTGACCACAGAGAACAACCAATGCTGGTACTCAACTCAACTCTTTTTATTCAACCTGGAACCCCAACCCCTGGAATGGGGTTGCCCACGGTTAGGGTGCGTCTTCCTTGATCCAGATCATCCTTCATAGACACGCCCAGACATGATTGCCCCTTCAGTGATTCCAGATCCTGTGAAAGTTGACAAATATTCTTAGCCATCTTCCTGTGCCATCATCTTAATTGATGACAGTAAAGGAAGCACTTGTATCCTGTGCTATTCTCAGTAGTGAACTTTGACCCGGGTTTTTATTGTGCTTAAGGAAATATTCTCATTGGCACTCGATCTCAGGGAATTATGACAACGGACATGTCACCCTTCATAATCCATGGCTGGGACATACTCTACCGTGCTGACAAAGGGAAGCAGAAATGCTCAACTGCATGAAGGACCCCTTAAGAAACACAGCTTGGTTGAGATATTCGCTCAGATAAAAGAGTGAGGTATTTTTAGCCCTATTGTATAGACATCATACATGGAGTTATTTCCTGTTGAGCCCCTTTTCATATGCTTATAAATCTCAAGATCTATTCGAACACTGTGTTCCACAAAGTCATGTCAGGCTCATTTTTCTGAATATAGTGTCTTCCTTCATTTGACTTGTGGCTTTCTCTCTCTCTCTCTCTCTCTCTCTCTCTCTCATCTTCATGGGGCTTGGGATAGAACCATGTCAGGCAAGCAGTCTACCACCGTGAGCAACATCATCAACTCTCTAGTCATTTTAATTCTTACATTTTTTTATATTTCCATTTATTTAGGTCAGCACATGAATATGGCATGCACCCTTGTGGAGGTCAGAGGATAGCTTGAGGGCGTCTGTTACTTGTAGGTCCAGGGTCCAGGGTACCAAACCCAGTTTGCAGGCTTGGCAGCGAGTATCTTTACCCACTGGCCATCATCACTTTTCCTTGAAGGATTCTTACTTGTTTTCATTTTTTCACAACTTGCTTTGAATGGTAAGTCTCTCGAGAGATAGGTCTTGAGGTTTGTTCTTTCTGAATTTTGATATAGCATTATTCTTGACTCTCTATATATCTATCAAATTTTCATTGATTACATAGATGCATGTGATTGAGCAAACAGATAAATAAAGCCATTTATCCATTGTCATCCTACACATGCATACACACACACACACACACACACACACACTAAAATGAAAACCTTATCTGATATAGTTGTTATTTTCTGTTTGTTTTAGATTGACAAGAACATGTCCAAATTCATGCCCACCCGGAACCTCACAGAATGACATTATTTTGCAGTAGCATCTTTGTGAAAATGATTAGCCAAGTCTAAGGGAGCCCATGCTGGGCCCTGGGTGCTAAAATTTTATAAGAGGAGAAAAGACTGAGGAGGTAGGATCCAGAGCCAAGGAACACTGAGGATCCTGAAAATCATAAACAGCAAAGAAGAGATTAGCAATCCCTCCCCTAGAACCTGAAGTGGGGGGTGTTGGGAAGGTTATGCCCACACCTTGACTTTGGACTCAGCTCCTAGAACTGACAGCAAATGAATTTCTGTTGTCTTCAGACACCAAGTTACAGACATAGAGACTTGAGATTTGAACACTTTCCAAGAACCCACCTTGTTGATCAAGGATGACCTACATCCCCATGGGGCTTACCCATGGAGCTAAGGCAGGAGTGATTTGGCTCTGGCAGGGTTAGATGAGGGGTGTCTAGCTAAGACTGTAGATCTCCATGGTGGTTTTCCCAGCTTGTCCCCAGTGCCAGGAAAAACAACAAGGGGTGGTGAGAAGAGGCCTGATATTGGATGGAAAATGGAGCGCAGACAGGCCCAGTCCCAAGTTCACATCCCAGGACTCAAGATGAGGACCATGGTGATGGGTTGAGCTCATGCTGGCCTGATTCCACAGGCAGGGAGTACCCGGCAGAGCCACAAGTTTGACTCTGGCTGGCTTTGTTGGCTGAGGGAAAGTCATGGTGGGGTAACTGGTTGGCAGACCAGCTGAGAAGCCGACAGCCCCCAAGCCATGGAAATGCAAACTTCACCTTGGTATTTTCCTTGCTGAGTATCTGGCCACCCCCCCTCGTTCTACTTACTTGTAAATGAAACCTCACTGAAGGCTACAATTTAAGTTCTTCCAAAAAATCCCCAAGTCATGTACAATTTAGGGAACCACCATCGGGCCTTCCATTTCGTCAGTTTTAAGTTCTGGGCAGGGTGAGTAAGACATTGAAGTGCTGTGACCACAAAAACCTCGCTAATTCACACTAATTATCTGGAGGGTCTTCTGACTGAATGGTGAGAAATTGGATCTAGAAAATATTTTTTTAAAGAAATCCAATTTTGTTTCCTTCAAGGACAGGCGTTACCCAGAAGTAGGCCAGCGTAGTTTAGCAGTGGCCCTTCGAGGATGGGGATTAATGAACAGATAAGAATGGCTATAATTAGTCCATCATGTGTTTGTCTCACAAAGGGTGCTCGGCAGTGCTTGAGGATGCTTGAACACTGCGTGTGCTCTTCAGGAATCCTTCCTCAGGAAAGTGTTTGCACAGCTAATTTGTTGAGTGCAGCCATGGAGTCTATGAATCTCCTATGTTCTTGGGCAGCGTTCTCATAAAAGAATCAACAGTCATGATGTTTCACTGGGTTTGTATAAGAAGCCACACATGGAAGACACTGTCCAGAGAAGACATTATCCCTGTTGTCAGAGAGGTAATGGAGTAGACTGCTAGCCTCGGGTAGACCCAGGATCATTTAGTGGCCTGCCCTTCAAATGTGAAATGTTAGCTACTGTCAACCACAGGTAATACTTCTTCTTCATCATTCAAAATTTAACAAAATTTCCAGAGAGGAACATACTTTTTCTTCCATCCCTTGAAAAATTTGACCTTAGGTTTTAATACCATGGTCAGCTGTAGATCTCTCCATATATCCCTTACTTCTCCTCCACCTTTTCCTGAACTAGATGAGACTTCATGAGTTACTATATAGTTATTTTCTGTACAAAGGATATGTTGCATGCTTAATAGTTAAGAAACTGCTATGAGCCAATCATTAACAAGCAGACCTGCTGGACCCAGACTGTTGGGGACTCAAATAATTGTGTCTCATCCTGAAGTTCGGTGAGTAGTGATCATCTTCTGCTCCAGGGACAGTTGGTCTGGGGCTTCCATTTACTTCTTGCTAGGAGTGATTTTGCCTTGTGAAGCTCTCTGCCTCTTGGTCACCTGTGTGCTAAGTGGAGCTGGGAAAAATAAAGGCTTAAAAGAGATATGTGGTGATGTCAGAGGGCCTAGGGTCTAAGTGCTTAGCCTGGCATTTTAGAGCATACAGAACCGAATCAATGCTGTTTCCCATGAGGACAAGGACCTTCAATACAGCATTGTTTGTGACAGAAAATGACAGCAGGTAACCTAGAGCCACTGCTGATAAAATGGTCAGTGTGGGCAGAAGTGGGGTAGACCACCCAGTGCCACCCAGAAGTAAGACCACGTTAGACTTCACAGTGAAGCACATTTGAAAACATTGGTGAGAGCCTAGAGAGATGGCTCGATAGTTAAAAGCAATGGCTGATCTTTCAGACCGGTGTTCAGTTCCCAGTACCCACACACTAGGCAACAACTATCTGTCACTCCAGTTCCAGGGGACAGGATCCTGATGTCCTTCTCTGTTGTCCATGGGTACTAGGTATGTTCGTGGTGCACAGACATGCAGGCAGGCAAAACATTCACACACAAAAAACTTTTTGAAATGAAAATACTAGTGAAAAGTATAAAAACAGAATATGATTGTAAATACATTTGTGTATGTGTTCAAGTTCAAGAGGGTATGGGTATACCTGTGTGCTCGGGTGTGCACATGAATGAGGAGGGCAGCGGGCAGCCTTGGGTCTCCTTTCCCCCACATGCATACAAAACCTTTGTTCAAAACAGCATCTCATATTTGCCTGGGACTAACCAAGTGACTCCAGAAATCTGTCCATCTCCACCTCACCCACTCAACACATCTGGGACTATAGGTGGGCGTGAGCTACCACACCCAACTTTTTAGATGGGTTCTAGAGACCCAGTCAAGCCCTCACAGTTGTGAGACAAGCCATGCCCCAGACCTAAAATGCATCCTTTGTGCAAATGAAAACCCACGAATGGAAACCGCTATTTCTTGCTATAAGAAATCATTCTGTGTGCGCTGATGGTGGAAGGAGGGAAAATCAAATGAAGGGTTGGGACAAAGGTGAGTAAATATATGTGCAGGAGCAATAGTGTAGCACAGACACACGGCAGGGTCTGGTTAACTTACCTATCACAGTGCAATGTGACAGGACATGGGATAAAATGTGATTAAATGTCTATTATTATCGTTGTTGTCATCATTGTTCATAGGGAAACCAGGTTACCTGGATTTTATGTCTATCTATCTATCTATCTATCTATCTATCTATCTATCTATCTATCTATCTATCTATCATCTATTTGTCTATCTATTTATCCATCACCCATCTGTTTGTCTATCTATCATCTGACTGTCTATCTATCATCCATCTGTCTGTCTATCTATCTATCTATCTATCTATCTATCTATCTATCTATCTATCCATCTATCATGTGTACCAGTGTTTTGTCTCCATGTATGTCCATGCACCACTTGCATGCCTGTGTCTCAGAGGCCAGAAGAGGGCGGATCCTCTGGGAGTTCTCTTTCCTGTTGTTCCAGCTCTCCACACCCTCTTGGAATATTTTTAATCACTTGTTTTTATTATTTTTACTTATGTGTAGGTGTGAAGATGTGTATGTGGGTAGGTGTACATGAGCGCAAGTGCCTGCAATGGCCAGAGGCGTCAGATCCCCTGAACCTTGAGTGGCAGATGGCTGTGAACCAACTATCCTGGATGCTTGAAACTGAACTCCAGTCCTCCAGAAGAGTGGTAAGTGCTCTTAACCACTGAGAATTTCCCCAGCCCCTTCCCTGGAATAGCAAAAAAAAAAAAATAAGGGAGGACTCTTTAAAGGAATTCCCCAGCTTGCTGTCACGGCTACAGATGGTGGCCAACAGCATCTGCTCCCACAGGTGGACATCTGGGCCCAGGACCTTAGATGCTGGTCACAAGCATTCAGGTCATTTTCTGACTGACAGGTTGTAAATTATGGTTTCCATCGGCCAGTCCTAGGGCTCAATTAATTTACTTGAGCCACTCGAGTAAATACTTCTTTACATTTTTGGCTTTACGATCACAAAGAACACATAGGAGAGAACACAGGGCAGGCTGGAGGAGTGTGGAGTTCCCCCACTCCCTCCTGGCATCCCATCCCTAGGAACCTCCTTGTGCCTAGTTGTCCAGCCCCCTCAGCACACAAACTATTGGGGATTTCATGAGCCTGTATAGCATGGGTGATGGTAAGCTGGGAGGGGTGCCCCTGAAAAACTCCTCTATTCAGAGATTTTCTGGCCTCCCAGAACAACATTCCTTCCTCCAGGGCCTGGGCAGGACCCTCTAGAATGAGTGTACAGAAGACCTACTATCATATTAAGGTAGATCAGAGAACATCTTCATGGTCAACTGTAAATCAGGAAGGTAGGAGAAGCATCTATACGGCCAGGAGCTGAGGTCAAAACATCTGTGTACACATTGCATGTGAGTGTCCTATGACATCATGCCATCGTATACATTGAAGGTGAGTGTAATGTGACATCATTCCATCATATACATTGAAGGGGAGTTTAATGTGACCTCATACCACCACAGTGTGTGAGCCCTGGTTAGTAGATTTTTAGCAATGCTCTCAACAACTCAGTTTTCATTTTGCTGGGCCTTTGGTTAAATTGTTTGCACTGGGAGAAAGTTGCTCAAATGCCCTCAACCTGTGACCTTCACCCAAAGTCAGTGAAATTCTGGAAGCAAAGGTTAATAGTCCCTACACACTGGGGCTTGGAGAGTCTGGTGCATGAAACATTTAGCACACCTGATTAGCATCCAGTCAATACTGATTCTAAGCAGCAGCTACTCTTTCGTTGTTGTTCACAGGCTAATGCTGGAACACATAGTCTTCCAAAAATAATATTCACATTCCTACTAAAGTGCACACTCACACAGAAATTTAAATGATATTTATCAAAGCATGCAGAGAACCTCACCAAGTCTCCACTTCCTTGCCTATAGGAGAATGGAATTTTTGAGTAACTATTTTATTCATTATTAGAAATTTTCATGCATGTATACAATGTTTTCTGACCATAGATGCCCCTCCTATCCACCAGCTTTCCCCAGGACCTCCCCAACACCCCTCCCTTCCATCTTCACATCATATTTTTCTTATTTATTTGCTTATAGCTCAATGGGTTGAACTAATGCTGCCTATATGTGTATGGGCACAGGGTCATCCACCAGACCACTTACCAATGGCTCCAGGATGAAGGAATTTGATAAGGTCA
>CABHPH010124550.1:0-33541 GCA_902168325.1 Peromyscus nudipes | reverse complement strand
TAGGAGTGGTCTGTTTTAAGTCTTAGAGTGCTTCTCAAACTTCCTAATGCTGCGACCCTTTAATACAGCTTCTCATGTTGTGGTGACCCCTGTGGCGGTTCGAATAGGAATGGCTTCCGTAGACTCAGGTTTGAATGCTTGGCCCATAGGAAGTAGCACTATTGGGAGGCGTGGCCTTCTTGGAGGAAGTGCGTCACTGTGGGGGTGGGCTTTGAGGTCTCATATGTTTATGCTATGCCCAGTGTGACACACCGTCTCCTGCTGCTGCCTGCAGATCAAGATGTAGAACTCTCAGCTCCCTCTCCAGCACCGTGTCTGCCTGCATGCCGCCATGCTTCCCTCCATGACGATAATGGACTGAACCTCTGAACTGTAAGCCAGCCCCAATTGAATGTTTTCCTTTAGAAGAGTTGCCGTGGTCATGGTGTCTCTTCACAGCAATAGAAACCCTAACTAAGATAACCCCCCAACCATAAAATCATTTTGTTGCTACTTCATAACTGTAATTTTGCTACTGTTAGGAATTGTGATGTAAATATCTGATATGCAGGATATACACGACCCTCAAGGGGATTGCGGCCCACAGGTTGAGAACCACTGACTTAGTGGCGGGTGAGGGTGATTTTTTTTTTTTTTTTTAAAGACAAACCAGATGGAGGACATTAGGAGGCAGGTGAATAAAGCTAGGTAAAGAATGATGAAAACCTGGAGCAGGTGACAGGAGCAGAGAGCAGATGGTTGAGAAGAAGCCAAAGGACCATGATGGCGCAGGTAACAGAAACAGGTGGCAGGTGGGCAAGAGGCCACAGAATCTTATGGAGGCCTGACGGTTCATTAGCCAGGAGGAGGGAACAGGCTTGGACAGGAACAGCCAGAATAATCTCAGATGCACGGAGGACAGGAGGTCCTGTCCTCTAAGATGTCAGTGCCGCCGGGCTGTGGTGGTGCACGCCTTTAATCCCAGCACTTGGGAGGCAGAGGCAGGTGGATCTCTGTGAGTTTGAGGCCAGCCTGGTCTACAAAGTGAGTTCCAGAAAAGGAGTAAAGCTACACAGAGAAACCCTGTCTCGAAAAAACCAAAAAAACAAAACAAAACAAAAAAAAAAAACACCCCCCCAAAAAAAAACCAAAAAAAGAAAAAAAGAAAAAACCAAAAAACAAGATGTCAGTGCCCCAACCTCTCTGTTACTCAGTTTCTGAAGGTGGCACAGGCCCTGTGACCAGTAGCCCCTGAGGGCTGTTTCTGGGCCTCAGTGTAGCCAGCCCCTAGGTTTGTTTTGGAAAAAGGTGTGGTGTCTCTAAAAGATGCCCAAACTCACTAGAGAGATGGTGCTAACATCCGGTGTCTTTGGGAGGGGCATAGGGAGAATTTTTCTTTCCCTTGACCCAGAAGGAGAAGGCTGGAAGCCTGTGAACCATAGGCAGACTGATGGGCCACCTGGGCCACCTGGAACCTAGATCCCAGGGCCAGCCTTGTGAGATGGTCCTGCGCAAGGAGTGTCACAGAGTACAGACCCACCTGACCTGAAAGACCCGAGCCGGGCTGCCTCCCCCGGCAGGTATTCAAACAGTGAGTGAACAGTGAAGTCGAAGGACCCTTTAGATTCTGGAGTCTAGAAGCTTCCAACTAAACTTAAGCTGACAGAGGCTCAGAGTCAGCAAGTGTTGGCATTTACAGCTCCCAGCCAGGTATAGAGCAGAGCGCATGCGCTGTCCTTCTACTGAGGGAGAGAAAGGCCTGTCGAGACCAGGGGTCAACCTCAGGTCAGGGCTCTCTACCTTGTTGATTCTTTATTTACTTTTATTTTTTAACGTTTGTTTATTTAGAGGGATTGTATTTATCGACTTATTTATTTGTGAGCATACTTGTGGTGGTTAGAGGATAGCTAACTTGCCCCAATTGCTTCACTTCTTCCACTATATGGGTCCTGGGGGAACAACTGAGGTTACTAAGCTGGAGAGGCATAACCTCCAAGGACCATCTCCCCAGCCCCCCACCTTGGTCTTGAGAGAGGGGTTCCTATGTACATGGAACACACTTGACTGGCTGAGTGATCTCCCCTGTCTCCAAGTCTGGATGGCCAAACCAACTAGGGCCTTTGCTAGTCACGGGAGCCAGGGGCTCCCTTATTGGCTGCAACCAGCGCCTGTGAGGGTGAGGTAACATTTGCAGGAAAAGCTACACTACCTCTGTCGCCCAGACTGGAGAACAGGATTCCTTTTCTCTCCCTGAGGCAGCCCATGAGATTTCCCTGGCTCTCCGCCCTTTGGAATCCTCCGCGCTCAGGATAAACCATTTAAAAGTCACTCTTTGGAGTCTATTTCTTGAGAACCTTCTCTGTCCCACCCATAATGCTCAGGAGTGGGAAGAGAACCAGCGTGGAAAAAGACAAAAACATGCCTTATAGTCTCCGTTTACACACCCTACTTGAGCCAGCTCCCCTAATCCCCTGCAGCTGTCCGGTTTCTGCAGAGCCTGACCTCCCTTGGGCCACGCCCATCCTGCGAAGTTCAGCTGCTCCCTTCTCTTCCCCCAGGGCTCCATTTTAGAATTTTCTTTCTTGTAGCCCCTTGTAGAAGTGGCCCTTCTCAGTCCTCTCCTTTGGCTCCACCCTTGCCTTAAAGCAGTGGTTCTCAACGTGCGGTTCCCAACTCCTTGGGGTTGAACGACCCTTTCACACAGGTCTCCTAAGCTCATCAGAAAACTCAGATATTTACGTTACTGAGTCACAACAGTAGCAAAATTACAGTTACGAAGTAGCAATGAAAATAATTTTGTGGTTGGGGGTCACTACAACATGAGGAACTGTATTAAAGGGTTGCAGCGTTAGGAAGGTTGAGAACCACTGCATCTAAGAATACAACCCCAGATAGAAAGTGATGGCGGGTGATGGGTCCGGGCAGGGGATGGTCAGTTAAACCTTCAAGGTGATAAGAGGTAGCAAGGGGAAGGAGGCTATTTTAGGCTCTATTGGCAGCAGTAGCCAGGCAAGGACAGAAAGGCCGGTTTAACTCTGTATAATGTTTCAACACATCCAAACGTCACATGCAGGCAAACACCACAGGCTGTATGGTCTCGCCTCTGTACAAGGATTCAACCTCAAGCTGAACCCTCTTAACTAAGTGGGAGAGACGCTACAATTTCTGACCCCAGCCATGAAGGCTTTAATTCCCTTGAGGGGAGATCTGTTCCCTGTTCGTTCTTTTTTCCCTCCTTCCTTCCCCCCTCCCTCCCTTCCTGCCCTTCTTTCTTTCATCCTCAGAAAGGACCCTAGAGAGCCACCGTCTAATGTAACCATTGTTCTTGGGGTAAACGATGAAGCATCAAGGACAAAGAATTATACCCTCAAATGTGTCTGAACTGTATCGCCAGAGCTAATGGGATTTGTAAAGGGGGTGTGGGGAAGGGGAGGAAGGAAGTGCCTGGAAGCCATAGGGTAGTGATGATCCTGGGCTTCAAGTTTTGCTGGCCCCCGGGGATGGCTGGTAGTTACTGGGCCAGCGTGTTGCCCTGGACATGTGCTCGGGGACTGAGTGGATCGTCTTAGGGTTTAGATGTGAAACATCCCCATAGGCTCATATGTTTGGACCCTTCTTCCTCTGCTCCTAGGGCCATTTTGGGAGAGTGTGAAACATCTGGGAAAGGAAGGATGGAGGGTATGGGGGCCATGCGGGCCTGGCTTTTGAGGATGATAGCCCAGCTCGCTTCCAGCCTATACTCTCTCTCCTCCCTAGTCCTCCATGGTGTACCAAGCACGCCTTATGCCCCTGCTGCCACAGGTAGAAGCTGGTGCCGCCACCATGCCTTCCTCACCATGATGGGCTGTGTCCCCTCAACCATGAGCCAGAAGTAACCCCTCTTCCCTTAAGTTGCGTCTATTAGGTATTTGGCTAAAACAACGAGAAATTTAACGAATACAGGCCCTCTTTAGGAGACTCCCAGAAAATGAATTGAGAAATCAAATTCATAGTGCATGGGCACCTTATGTGGGCAGTGGCTTGGAGTGGGGTGTCAGTGTTTTTTTTTTTTTCTCTTTTATGTATATATGTACATGGTGTATTCGCGTGTGAGTATTCATGTGCACATATGTGTGGAGTATATATGTACATGTATGCCTGTACGGGCCCAAGGTTGCTGTTAGGAATCTTCTCCAGTCTACCTTGTTCTTTGAAGTAGGGTCTCTCCGTCAAACCCACAGTTCACCAGTACAGCTAGGTTCGCTAGCCAGCTTGCTGGGATCGCCTGTCTCTGCCTTCCAAGGTTGGAATTACGGGCTGGTTGACGCATCCACCTGGCATTTACATGGATCCTGGGGGTTTGAACTCTGGTCTTTTTGCTTGTTCTGCAAGCACTTTAACCACTGAGCCATCTCCCCAGGTCCTGAAGGAATCTTTATAATACTCTGTTCTGCTAAGAATAGGAAATGGCATACAGGTGATATACATATACATACATAAACACATATGTGCATATGCATAATCATACCCATTCCCCTATCTACATCTCCAAACACACACACAGGAAATGTCTCTCTCAATTATGAGTGATCAAAATCCTTTCTGGGCTCCATGGATCCAGGGGAACCTGGGGTTCTGTCTTGACCCCACAGGTACCAGCAGAGAGGCTGCTTACTGTGGGGGGGAAAGCCACTGGATGAGGGTGGTTCCAACTCTGCCCCCAGCACATGGAATCATCAGGATACACATCTATGGAGAGTAATAGAAAAGTCCCAGGTGTCCAGAGATCTCATTCCCCACATTCCTTAGGGTAGCCAGAGACCGGAGCTGGCTTACTCTTAGGCCAGGCACATGAGTTAGGCAGTCTGGTCTCTTCATTCACCAAACCGTACAGGTACAGCTTTCTCATAGTGTGCTGATGAGGAGAGTACTTCCTCAGTTCTCCTAGCCTAGATTTATTTAACTATGTGGTGACGTCCACTTGACCTGGGCCATTGTTAGTATGATGGTTGGTTAGGTATTATTCTGGATACTTCTTTGAAGGTTCTTTTGAGGCCAAAGTGGTGGCACACACTTTTAATCCCAGTACTTGGGGGGCAGAGGCAGGCGGATCTCTGTGAGTTCTAGGACAGCCAGGGCTCTCTAGAAAGACTGTCTTAGTTAGGGTTTCTGTTGCTGTGAAGAGACACCAGGGCCACAGCAACTCTAAAAAAAAAACAAAACAAAACAAAACAAAAAAACAAACCAAAAAAACACATTTAATTAGGGATGGCTTACAGTTTGAAGATTTAGTCTGTTATCATCATGGTGGGAAACATGGCCGCATGCAGGCAGACATGGCAGATGACATGGCAGACATGGTGCTGGAGAGGTTGCTGAGTTCTGTGTCTTGATCCACAGGCAGCAGGAGAAGACTGCCGCACTGGACCTGGCTTGAGCATCCGAGACCTCAAAGTCCACCCACAGTGACAGACTTCCTCCAACAAGGCCACACCTACTCCAGCAAGGCCACACCTACTAATAGTGTCACTCCCGAATGAGCCTATGGGGGCCATTTTATTCAAACCACCACATTCTACTCCCTGGTTCCCATAGGCTTGTAGCCATATCATCCTGCAAAATGCATTTAGTCCCCATAGTCTATCACAGTCTCAACAATGTTTAAAAGTCCAAAATTCCAAGTTGCTTCTGAGGTTCACGCAATCTCTGAGCTGTAATCCTCCTATAAAATCAAAATAAAAAGGCAGATCACATACTTCCAGCTTGTAATGGTCCAGGATATAAATTACTATTCCAAAGAGGAAGAAAAGGAGCATCATGAGGAAAACAAGACTGAAAAACAGCTGGGCAAACTCCAAACTCTGCATCTCCATGTCTGATGTCAAAGCACTCTTCAGATCTCCAAGTCCTTTCAGCTTTCTTGACTGCCTTACCACCAGCTTTCTGTTTTTGATGGTTTCCTTCACTCCCTAACCTTGGCTGTCCTGGAACTTGCTCTGTAGACCAGACTGGCCTTGAGTTCAGAGACCTGCTTGCCTCCATCTCCTAAGTGCTGGGATTAAAGGTGTGGGTCACTACACCTGGACATAAACTGTTCTTTAATTCTTTTTCATAAGTTGGAAGGTTAGCTGGGTGAAGTCTTGCCCTGAGGTCACCACTCCCTTTATCTCATTTAACATCAGGCTATTCTTTAATCTCTTTATCTCCTTGAACACAGGATTTAACCACAGGACAGAGTCAACACTAGGCTGTTTGGAGATTTCCTCTGCCAATGCAATTTAATCTCAGGCAAATCTTTTTGGCCAAGGGCAAAAAGCAGCCATATCCTTTGCCAAAGTATCTCAAGAACAGTCTCTCGGCCACATACTAAAATTCTTCTCTTCTGAAACCTCTTGAGCTGGGCCCCCACAGTTCAAATCACCCTCAACACCACTGTCTTCCATGCTCCTACTAGTATGGCCCATTAAACAGCGCTTAAAGCATTCCATTGCTTTCCAAGTCCCAAAGTCCACATTCCTCCTAACAAAAACATGGTCTGGCCTATCAGAGCAATACCCTTACTCTCTGGTACCAAATTCTATCCTAGTTAGTCTTTCTATTGCTGTGAAGAGACACCACCACCATGACAACTCTTATAAAGGAAAACATGTAATTGGGGCTGGCTTACAATTCAGAGATTCAGTCCATTATCGTCAAGGTGGGAAGCATGGCGTCATGCAGGCAGACATGGTGCTGGAGATGGAGCTAAGAGTTCTGCATCTCAATCCACAGGCAGCAGGAAAAGACTGTCACACTGGGCCTGGCTTTAGCACCTAAGACCTCAAAGCCCACCCACAGTGACAGACTTGCTTTAACAAAGCCACACCTACTCCAGCAAGGCCATACCTCCTAATAATGCTACTCCCTATGGGACTATGGGGACCATTTTATTCAAACCACCATAGAGGCCCTGTCTCAAAAAACAAGCAAACAACAACAACAAAAACCAAATGAGCCTTATTTTTGAAAACAGTGGACTTAAATGAAGAATGCAGTCCATAGTGAGAAAAAGACCAGTCTTCCCAGGCAAGGGGACACTGGACCAGTAGAGGTCTTTAGTACTGGATTACAACCAATGACTCCCTCCTGGTCTCTAAATGGCCAGCCTATCCTCATATTTTGAATTTGCATATCATTTTAGTTTCTTCTTTCTTTGCTATGGCCAAATGCCTGACAAGGGGCAACTTAAAGAAGGGTATATTGGGGCTCACAGCTTGAGGGGACACAGTCCATTGGGGCAGGGAAGTCATGGCAACAGAAGTGAGTGAGACAGCTGGTCACATTACATCTGAAGTCAGGAAGTACTGCGTAGACAGATTTTTTCGGGTGGGGGGGGAACCAGCTCACAAAAAAAAAAAAGAAAATGACATGGAGACTTACTAACTATAAAAGCTTGGCCTATAGCTTAGGCTTGTCTCACTAGCTCTTATAACTTAAATAAACCCATTCCTATTCATCTACGTGCTGCTATGTGACTTGAGACTTTTACCTCTCCTCCTGTATGTCTTGCTCGAGACTCTGCCTCTTTTCTTCCCCGAGACCTCTCTGTCCCCAGAAGTCCTGCCTGACCTCTTCCTGTCTAGCTATTGGCCATTCAGCTCTTTATTAAACCAGTCACAGTGACACAGCTTCACACAGTGTAAAGGAATGTTCTACAGTAGTAGCGAGTAATGACTGCTCATGACTCTTTCCTTTTTTTAGAGAATAATTTTGTTTTTATTATTAATGTGTGCGTATGTCTGTATGTCTGTATCTTAATATACATACGTGCACAAGAGTACCTGAGGAGGCCAGATGGGAATGGTAGCTCCCCTGGAGCTGGGGTTACAGCTGGTTGTGAGCCATCTGATGTGGGTGTTGAGAACCAAACTCAGGTCCTCTGGAGGAGCAGGAAGAGATCTTAACTGCTGAACTATCTCTCTAGCCCCACTTTCCCCTTTTAATGCAATCTGAGATCGCAGCCTGTGGAATGGTGCTGTCTAGGTATTCCCACTTCAGTTAACCTAATCTAGAAATATATTCCCACCCCCACCCTCACCCTGCACAGACGTGCCCAGAGGTTTGTCTCTTCGTAGATCCTGCCAAACTGACTACGTTAACCATCACATCAGCCTTCACAATTGCGGGGGCAAATGCTTTTAAAAGCATCTCTTTATATATACACATCCTTTGGTTCTGTGTGGTTGGGATATGCTGGGATTTCTCTCATCCACCTACACGCGGTGGCACTGCCATATCTGATCCAGACAGTGGATTCCCACAGGTCAATCATCAGGCAGAGGATGTGTGTAGTTCATCACTCTAGGGGATGGTTGCATTTCAGGGAGAAAGGGGCAAGCCTGAATTTGCTTTACATGCCTTAAATTGGCTAGAAAGTCTCTGTTTTTGTACTGGATGATATAGTATCCTTCCCACAAGTTGGAACAAGGCGGCATGGAACTGTGAGACACATCTCCGCTCCTTTATGACTTCAGGGCATGACCTCCCCTCAGATTCTTCAGCTGCTTTGAATTCCAGGGCTGTGGAGAGCAGAAATAGCACCTCTTAAGTGATCAGGACCAAGCCAGGGAGGCAAGCACTTGCCCTCAGGTCACAGTCAGTGCAAAAGCTGAGGGCGAGAGAACCATACACACCACAGGGCTTCTGTCTATACTCTACACCCAGCTCCACAGAGTCGCAAAGCTCTGCCTCAGTTCACAGGACCGGCAGAGGGAGGGTGGTAGGGGATGACTTATTGTTGCTTGAGAATCCAAGGCCTGCCACACTTCAGGAGCTCTGACAGCTGTCTAACTGAAACTTTCCACAGTAGGAGAAACTTCAGCAGAGACACAGACTAGAGCAAGGACAAGGCACTGATCGGCATGACTGGAAGAACCCAGTGTGCACAGCATTTGCTTTGGCCCGATAGCAAGATGAGAATCTCTCAGCATTTGAGGACATGGGATGGTCTAAACTGTAGAGCATATCATATTTATTTGAAGGGCTGGTTGATACCTCAATTGCTGGGTCCTACCTCAGAGTTTCTGAGCAAGGAGTTCTGAAGTAGAAAGGAAGAATGCTCCTGTCTAGAAAGTTCCAGGGTGGGGCTGATGCTACTTTTGTTAGTTACTTTTTGTTGCTGTGATAAAAAAAACTATGACCACAGCCACTTATAGCGGAATTTATTTGAATAATGGTTTCAGAGGGATCCTATCCATCATGGCAGGGAGGCATGGCGGCAAATGGCAGGCGTGGTGGCTGGAGCAGAAAGCTGAGAACCCAAGCATGTCTGACCATAAACACTCAAAGTCCACTGAGTGATGTGCTTCCTCCATCAAGGTTCCAGCTACCAAAGGTTACACAGCCTCCCCAAACAGTACCACCCACTGTGTACTAGGTCTTCAAATATCCAAGCCTTTAGGGGACATTTTTCATTCAAGCCACCACACTACGGATGAACATAGTCACTGTAAGAACTGCTACCCAAGACCGCCACTTCCTGCCTTTTCCAACGCAACTGGAGAGTTCTGTATTAGCCATCTTTGAGTTACTATAACTAAATATCTGACCTCAAACAACTTAAGCAGAGGAAAGCTTTGCTCTGGCTCATGTTTTCAGAGGTCTCAGTTCATCATCATTCAGCTCCATTGTTTTGGGGCCTCTGTTGAGACACCACATCAAGGTGGGGAGGATATGGCGAGGTGGTGCTGCTTGTCTCGTGGTGACTGGGAAATAAGGAGGGAGACAGACAGGGGCTGGAGCCCTAACTGCCCCTCCAAGGGCATACTCTCAATGATCTGCTTCCTGTTGTGGGATAATCTCCTTGTGCCCTGTGGAGATGTGTCTCTGCCAAGGCACCTTCTGACTGGTTTAATAAAGAGCTGAATGGCCAATAGATAGGCAGAGGAGAATAGGCGGGACTTCCGGGGAGAGAGAGAGGAACTTTGGGAAGAATCTGAGGTACGTAGTATTTGCCAACAAGACTTGGAAGGAGTTGGACATACAGTATGGAGGGGAAGTAACGCGCCACGTGGCAGAACATAGATTAATACAAACAGATTAATTTATTAGAGCTAGTTGGGGACAAGCCTAAGCTAAGGCCAAGCTTTCATAATTAGTAAGAAGTTTTTGTGTCATTCCTGAACTGGTGGTCCAAAGAAAATCTGATTACAGCTTTCCATTAGACCCACCCCTTAAATGATCTGCCACCTCCCTGTAGTGTCATAGGCTGAAAATTAAACTTTGAACACAATGGCATTTTTAACAAGCCCCTTAAAGAAGACAGATTCT
Organism: Peromyscus nudipes; assembly: GCA_902168325.1. Taxonomy (NCBI): domain Eukaryota; kingdom Metazoa; phylum Chordata; class Mammalia; order Rodentia; family Cricetidae; genus Peromyscus; species Peromyscus nudipes. Next base: position 23,275 of record CABHPH010124550.1, on the reverse strand, counting down.
TGGGTTCTTCTACCAACATATAAGGTCAGTGTATTCTACATGAGGGCCAGCATCTCTGCTTGAAAATACTCTTCAGCTTGCTTTGGGCTTTGATTTGAGAAACTTGTCCTAGATGTGTGGTGGTTCTTTTTTTAATCTATATGTTGGGGTGGTATATGCATGTACATGTGCTCTTTAGGGTGTGTGTACACACATGAATGCACGTGTGGAAGCCATGGATTAACATCGGATGTCTTCCTCCATCACGATCCACCGTTGTTTTTAAATTTTTATCTTATATGTGTGAGTGTTGTCTTAGTTAGGGTCACTATTGCTGTGATAAACACTGTGACCCAAAGCAAGCTGGAGAGGAAAGGGTTTATTGGTCTTACAATTCCACAGTGTAGTCCATCATTGAAGCAAGTCAGGGCAGGAACCTGGAGGCAGGAACTGATGCAGAGGCCATGGATGGGTGATGCTTACTCATGGCTTGCTCAGCCTGCTTTCTTATAGAACTCAGGGTCACCAGCCCAGGGATGGTACCACCCACAATGGTCTGGATCCTCCTCCCATCAATCACAACTTTAAAAAATACCCTATAGGCTTACCTACAGCCCCATTTCACAGAAGTATTTTTAGAATTGAGGTTTCCTCCTCTCAGATGACTTTAGCTTGTGACAAGTTGGCAAAAAAAAAAAAATAAAAAAATAAAAAAACTAGCCAGCACAAGTGTTTTGCTTGCATGTATATGTACATGGCATGTATATGTCCATGAGTGCCTGTTGTCCTCAGAGCTCAGAAGGTAGCATTGGATTCTCTGGGACTGGAATCACAGATGGTTGTGAGCTGCCATCTTCTTCAAGAGCCATCTCCTTCTTTCCTGTTTTTTGAGACAGCGTCTCTCAGTAAACTTGGAACTCACGGATTTGACTAGGCTGGACTGCAGGGACCCTATGGTCTCCATTTCACCAGTGCTGGGGTTACAGGCATGGCTGCCATGCCTGACTTGTTAAGAGGGTGCTGAGGAAGGATCTAAACTCAGTTCCTCATGCTTACATAGAACCACTTTATTGCCTGAGCTCTCTCCATACCTAGCTATTGAAACATTATATTTATTGATATATGTATTAAAATAGTATATTAAATCAGTATAGTATATGCTATTAAAATAAATATAGTAATTTGTAGGCAGACTTTTTTTCCCTGTCCACCAGTTCCCAAATAATCATCATGGAGACTTAATATTAATTATAAATGCTCAGCTGATAGCTCAGGCTTATTACTAACCAACTCTTACAACTTAAATTAGCTCATTTATATTAACCTACATTCTGCCACGTGGTGTTACCTCTCTTTCATCTTGCACCTCTTGTTTTCTCTCCATGTCTGGCTGGCAACTCTTCCAACTATACCCTTCTTCTTCCCAGTGTCCTTAGTCTGGTTCTCCTGCTCCACCTTATCCTGTCCAGCTATTGGCCAGTCACCTTCTTTATTAAACCAACCACAGCAACATATATTCATATACTGTAAAGGTATATTTCACATTAATTAGTATAGATAGATAGATGATAGATGATAGATGATAGATAGATAGATATATAGACATATATATATACACATATATATTAATATGTATGTGTTGCCTTCATGTGCTTGACTCTAGGAGGGGGCATGTACACAAAAGTACATGTTGTGGAGGTCAGAGGACAGCTCATGGGGTTGCTTCTGTCCCCTCAGCCTCATATGTAGTCTGTAAATCGAACTCAGGCAGTCAGACTTACACAACAAATACCTTTACCCACTGAGCCATCTTGTTGGCCACTGGTTGTTCATTTTTAGAAGATCATGGATCATTAAAAATTTTTTTTTGTTTTGTCTTGTTTTTTCAAGACAGGGTTTCTCTGTGTTGCCCTGGCTGTCCTGGAACTTGCTTTGTAGACCAGGCTGGCCTCGACCTCACAGTGATCTACCTGCCTCTGTCTCCCAAGTGCTGGGATTAAAGGCGTGCACCACTGGTGTCTGGCTTAAAATTTTTTTTTAATAATAATTACTTGCCTTTCTTGTTTCTTGAAACTGCATATGAGCACCCAGACAACTCTGATTAAAGAGTTCGAAGGCTTCTAGAATGTATGCAGGGACCTCCTATGGTGGGGACTAACAAAGCTGAGAAAGATATGCTTGATATCCCAATTTTAATATAAAAATAAAGCTTTAGTAAGGAGACAGTCTTGTAAGCTGTAAGTTCTAGAAGAAGAGGCACACGTGTAGAAGTAGTTCAAACTCCTCACTATGGCAGAGCAGGCCACTTGGTCACCTGTCTACATGCCACACTTCCGGCCACACAACTTCTTTCACCAGCCTGAATTCAGCAAAGGTTTTGTTTACTATGGAAATAAGCCCAGGCTGATTCCGAAGACTGTAGGTTTGCCTCCGCCCCCTTTATACCACAGCTACTAAGCTGGGCACATCTTTAATAACTATAATTAAATGGTTGAGCTATAATCAGAGAACGTCATTTCCAAACAAAATCGTTGCGTTCACATTCCCAGCGCCGTGCTGAAGGGAAATTGAAGAGAAAGCATCTTGTGTTCCGGCCAGGGAAGAGAACTTGGTGATGAACTCTGGGAACCACAGCTTCATGCGTCATGCCCAAACACAGACCCAGAAGCCATTGGTGGCTTCCTGCTGAGTTGGAACTAGACTTTTCCAAGAAGGGGCCATGGGCTGAAGGAGTTACTTGGATTGAGTCCTTTCGTCTTGCCAAGTCCGAGGTTTGGGTGAGGCCATAAGGGGCGAGAACAAATCTCCCCAGAATCCCTCCAGCCCCAAATCTCCAGGCCACCCTGAAGAACACCATGAGCAAAGTCTTGATGCTGTGTTGAGCTACAATGAGTTCTTTTGTCCAGGGACTTAGAGAGGAAACGCTGAGAGGCTGAGAACATCGAACCCGCTGCCGCCTGCCGAGGGAGCCACTGTAGGCCCTGGAGGACCAAGATAATATCGTCATTGACCCAAATGCTGAGGACCAAGGAAGGAAAGACAGACAGACATCTGTGAGCTGGCTGTGCCGAACATTTTCTGCTTCTCTCTCTGCCCAGATCTAGTGTCTGCTCTGCTGTGCGCCAAGGACTCTCTGAAGATTACATCAAGGGAAATCCTTGCTAAGGGAGGCCCCACAGGACAGCAGAGGGTGGGGGAGGAAATAAGATGGGATGTTTATTGTTTCCTTGCCATGCTAAGCTGGAATCTCTGACCTATGAGGAACCTGGGATCTACCGGGTTCAGGTGAGCTGTGCCCAGCCACCACCCCTCCAGGCTGGCTTCCTGCTGTAGCTAGTCCTTAGATGCCCTTCATGTGGTGTTTCCTGGAAGAAAATACAGGCTGAATTACAGATCATGAATAACTTTTTAGTATAAGTATGTTTCAATTATTTTAGCTTTAAGAATAACTTACAGGGTATGCCTTAAAATGTTTATTATTTATAGGAAATGCAAATTTAGCTTGGCGTCTCATTTGTATTTTTATTTGCCAAATCTGGTAACCCTACCATAATCCTCTTAATTCTACCCCTGGTCTGTAACAGTCCTTACATTAAGCCTTTTTAGTGGTGCCTCTCACGGGCTCTTGGTATTACAGCAGCCTGCCCTGTGTCTCTGGGAACAGGCCTTTGCCAGCTGCCTGGGTCACCCACCAATGTACCGTCTCTCCAATACATAACACCTAGAGGTACCAAGGAGTCTCTCACCTGAATCAGGAGAGACCAGTTCTCTGCATAGGGTGGAGCCTATGTTATGCTGTGTCTGAGAACAAGGTGAACCTCCCTTGACCTTCCCCATGGGCCCCGATGAGTGGGCAGAAATAGACAGCAAAAATATTCATTCTGGAGGCAGCCTATTGCTTCACCAAGAGGCTGCTTTACACCCTGGGCTCTGGTAGGCCCTGACGGGTGGCTTTATCTGCTCTGAGGTTACACTTCTCAGTCAATAGCTGCAGATATACCTGTGCCAGCCCCAACTTTTGGGGAGGAATAGAGATAATCTGGGTAAAACTTTTGGCACATAGAAGGCTTCTTCCAAATGGTAATTATGGTAAATGACAGTTACATGTATACAGCTGTCTTCTCCAAGGCCAAGTCCCCTCAAGGCCAGGAAGACAGAAGTCTTTCCCATATATGGCTTTCTAGGATCTGGCCCATGGGCTGGGCCAGGGAGGTGTCCTAAATGTCATTTGAGTGGCGCTAAACTGAGTTGACCATCTGACAAAGGTCACAGGATGAACGGAAGGAGTTATGTCACCATGAGTTGAGCTAATGATGAAGAGACTGATTCTGAGCCTCAAAGGCTCCCCCACCCCTCCAGGACCCTGGAGCCTAAGGGTGCATTTCAGAAGACTAAGCATGATCATCTTGATGATTTCTTAAAAGCTGTCTTCTCTTGCTTTCTCTGTGCCGGTGACCTGGCTTTTCCAGAACTTTAAATATCTGCATCACCATTTGTTGTGGGACCCAGCGTGGGAGTGGACAAAGGTAGGGAACTTCTAGGGTCGTGACCTCCCTCCAGATAGCATTTCAGACCTGTGCCTGGCCTTCCATAGCTTTTGATCCTCTGAAGCTGTGGAATTGCTTCTCCAGTTGTTTTCCCGTGGACCGTGGCTCTCAACAACTCAGAGAGGCCTTGGCCAGTAGCCCAGGTTTTTGTTGTTTTTTTTTTTTTGTTGTTGTTGTTGTTGATTTTTTTTTTTTGAGGTATATTGGAAAGGGACCAAGAGTAAAGGGGCTCATTTAGAAAGCCTCGAGACGCAGCTCAGACACCCTGACTCCCGGGTGACAAGGGACCTCTAAGGATCCCAGCCTTGCCACTGAAGCCAGCTGCCTCTCTTTTGGTGTAGGGCTAGGTGTGGTCTCTATCAGAGGTCACCCAGCCAGACCTCATCCGGGTTTTGCTAAGTAAACACGGCCGCACCTGGACACACAGAGACCGGAGCCATCCCTGGCCTCAGATCTCCCGAGCACCCTCTATTCCCAGCTCTCTGGAGTCAGAGGCTTGGAGTCAGGCCAGGAGTAAGCCAGGGAGGACAAGGAGGGTGAGAACTGCCTGGTAAATCCAAGAGCTTTGAGGACATAGGCACAGCCCCCTTTCCCAGATGCTGTCCTGCAGGGAGGCGGGAGGCCAGAGGAGGGTGCAAAAATGTGAGATGAAGCCTGGGTAACCTGTCAACTGCAATAGTGCAGGCAACGCCAGGGTCCAGCTTTCCTGGGTCGTCACTCCTGTTGAGACAGCCGTCTCAGTAATACGCTGCCTTTGGAATCGCCTGTGCTTCTGTGAGTGACCCCAAATAAACTCACCGGTCCAGTCAGCGGGATTTGGACACATAGAAGAGTTTCTTTGCTTTGTTTTCGATGTCCTGTTTGGGGTAAACAGATGTTTGAAAGGTCATACAATACCAGGGCACCTGTTGCCTGCACCCGAAGTCTGCCTCGCTTTTCACTTGACAAAGTTATTTGAGAACCAGCTAAGTTCTCACGTATCACCACCTCCTGTGCGGCCTCTTTCCTCGGGCAGAATTAATTATAGATTGTGGGTTTTTTTTGGGTTTTGAGGATATAGTATAGTGTTAGTGGTTCACCTGCCGGACCCCATTCTCCAACCTCACCACCACCCTTGGTAAGACTTGGGGCACTTCAGGGACAGAGACTACATCTCCTCAGTGTTGAATAAAAGAAGTGACTAGATAGATAAGTTAAATGATTTCCACTTTCTAGATGGAAAAAGCTAAACCATTAGGTTGGGTCAAGCCCCTCAGCCTTATGAATGGGTATCACAAAACATAAAATGTACTTCAAATTGAATCTGTTAAGATCGAGGTGAGGATAAAAATTCGCTCAGTTACTTCCATCTGTTTTTCTTTTTTTTCTGATTTATTGATACCGATTTATTGGTTTATCAGTGTTCTGTCACTTAGATTCATTCGTAGATTCATTCATTATTAGATTCATTCATTCAATGGTACACAGAGTCCTACCTGCATGCATGGGGACTTGAACCTGGGACCTCTGGGAGAACAAGCGCTGCCCCAACCTCTGAGCCACTGCTCCAGCTCCATCTGTTTTTCTTGAAAATGGGGAGAAGGGTATTTGATAGAGAAGAGAGGATAGAAAAGTCTATGGCAGTGGTTCTCAACCTGTGGGTCATGACCCCCTTGGGATCAAATGACCCTTTCACAGGGGTCGCCCAAGACCATCGGAAAACACAGATATTCACGTTATGATTCATAACAGCAGTAAAATTACAGTCATGTGGTAGCAACGAAAATAATTTTGTGGTTGGGGGTCACCACAACATGAGGAGCTGTATTAAAGGGTCACAGCATTAGGGAGGTTGAGAATCCCTGCTACTGAGGGTCTGTGGTTGGAGAACTTGCTTTCTTAGCAGCCGTCCATCACCTTTGCTGGGTGATGTAAGTGAAAGAAACATTTAAGTCAGAGACCTGGAAGGAAACCCAGGTTCTAAGGCTTGTGGCTGGGTTGGCTTCAGCAACTGACTTCAGTTCTCTGCCCCCCCAGTCTCCTCATTTGCAAGAGGAACTGAATGCTATCATGGTTGCAGAATATCTCTAAAGTGGGAGAGCACACACCCAGGAGAAATCTGGTAAGAGAAAGCCAGCTAAGTGCATCTCCCACCTGCTCACCCTTCTACCATGTTTCAAAGCAACGCCAAGACCCTCACCAGAGGCTGGCACACCAAGACCCTCACCAGAGGCTGGCACACCAAGACCCTCACCAGAGGCTGGCACACCAAGACCCTCACCAGAGGCTGGCACACCAAGACCCTCACCAGAGGCTGGCACATGTGCTGTAATTTCTCAGCATAAGCTGCTTTTCTTTACAATGTACTAGTCTGATATTCTGTTGTAACAGCAGTCCTTCTGTGAGTGGTTGGTACCCACCCAGGGTAGGGGAGAAGGACACATGTTGTACTCAGTCCATTGCTAATGTTTTCTGGAAAAACTTTTAGCTATAACCAGAAATAATGATGAATCAGCTATCTGGGTCTCTTGTGGTCAAGTTGACATGTCAAATCAATTATGATAGGACTGTGCTGACTGAGAAGTGTGCTTATTGTGTAGAGGGCAGGCAACAGCTCTTCCTCCTTATAGTCAAAGCCTGACTCACAGATCCCTCCTCGCTGGAGTATGGCAACAATCGTAGGATACATCAGGTTGTCTTGTAAATTCCTGGTTGGTTGTTTCCCAGGAGATCCTGCTCCAGTCTGCTGGGAATGTGCTTTTGGTGTAAGGATGTGTATTAGAATGAGTTCCCTGGAGGATCAGAACCAATAGAATGTGTGGATATATCATACAAGGTAATTTATTGGATTGTGTAGGATAATCCAACATTGGCCCTCTGTGTGCTGGAGTGGTAGCTGGCCAATCGAAGAAACTGGACTTCTCAGTGGTCCGAATCTGATACTACAGACTTGGAAGTTCCCTGAGAGCTTCTTGTATGGAGTCCACATTGAAAGACCAGAGAAGGTACAGTCTGATGCCCAGAGACAATGGCAGCAGTGATAAAAATCTTCATTCAGATAGGGGCTTGTAAATGCAAACACACTGCCTTCCTCTGATTTCATCTAGGATGCCAGCCTGTTGGAAGGTTCTATCTAAATTCACAGTGATCTCCCCCAACCCAGTCATTGTCCCGCACATCAATCTTTTCTGTAGACACATAGGTGTATTTCACCATTCTTAGACTCTCTTAAGTTGACACCCAAGACCAGTGATTGCAGAGTGGGACCTAACAAGTCTGCATCTTTTCCCTCTCTGAATGTTTGGGTGGTGTGGGAAAAGAAAGAAAAACCTCAGTTTCCTTAGAAATAGATATAGGGTTTGACAGTTAATCTTGAGCATCAACTTTATCAGATTAAGAAATGCCAAGGAGATTAATCAAGTCCGCCTTTGGGGTGTGTCTGTGATTCTGTTTCCAAAGACAGATCATGAGGGTGCCAAGTCACAACAGGATTAAGCTCTTGATGCAATCTTACCAGATGATATTATTGGGAAGTGTCAAACACTAGATGGGGCCTAGCTGGATTAAGTGGGTCATTGGGGCATATGCTTGGGGCTGTATCTTCCCCATGCATCTTCTGTATTCCCCTTTCTCTGCCTCCTGGCTTCCATGATATAAACTGTTCTCTTCTGCCATGCCCTCCTCACCATGGTGATGGCTGCAAAACTGGGAAAACAAAGAACTCCTCCCTTCAAGTCATTTTCAGGTAATTTTGGTGACAGCAACATGAAACTAAGAAATGAGAGAACTAATTTAAGAACTAGTAGGCTTTCCTAGCTCTGAGAGCAACCAATGAAAAACATGTCATGCTTTCGGAGGGTCCTTGAAACATGCGATCATAATAGTTTAACAAGCCAGGTTGCTGTTGATTTGATAGTCTAAGGCTCTTCGCTGTATAAGCTTTCCTGAACAGTTAGTCCATAGCAAAACCTGTGCTCACAAGACATGCAGAAGCACAAAAGGCTGGCGGAAACCCATCTACCAATACTAGAGGGTGTCAAGTTCACCACTGCCGATTATGTTGCCTGGATCTTTTACGTTTTTTTATGTTTGGCATACATAATGGAGGTATGTCAAACACTCTCGTAATTATTCTGGTTTCGCCACATCTATTTTTTGAGGTTATATAAATAGGTTTTATGTAGGTTGATTGAATTTTTTTGCCCAAAGCTGGGATCCTTTTACTCTCTGGGGAAGTTTTGCCTTTAAAAATGTATTTTGGGGCTGGAGAGATGGTTCAGCTATTAAAGGCTGGGCTCACTACCAAAAATATGAAAATGTATTTTGTCGGGGACTGGAGAGATGGCTCTGTGGTTAAGAGCACTAACTACTCATAACTTCCAGAGGACCCGGGCTCAATTCCCAGCACCCACATGGCAGCTCACAACTGTCTGCAACTCCAGTTCCAGGGAACCCAACACCCTTACACAGGTATACATGCAGGCAAAACACTAATGCACTTAAAATAAAAATAAAATTTAAAAATGTATTTTGTCTGGCTTCAACTTCCTCTGGTTACTATTTGTTTAATTTATATCCTCCCACTCTTTGATTTGATTTTTTTTCTATGAAACAGTTTATTTGGTTCACAAGTTACAACCCATCATCAAAGGAAGCCAAGGCGATTACTCAAGGCATGAATTTGAGGCAGGAACTGAAGCAGAAACTGCAGACCCTATGGCGTAGAGGGATGTTATTTCCTGGCTTGCCTCCCCGTGGCTTGCTCCTCTACCTTTCTTATACATCCTAGGCCCACCTGCCCTGGGATGGTACTGCCTATAATGTGCTCGGCCCTCCCATATCAATTAGCAATCAAGAAAAGTTTCCACAGACATGCCACTGACCAATCTGATGGGGACATTTTTTTCTCAATTGAGGTACCTTCTTCCAGAGTGTGTCAAACTGACAACCAAGATTAGCCATCACAGGGTGATGATACTGTTGGAAACCAGGCGTGGAAGCTACTTTAGGGAGGAAGGTAAGTTTGTCTGACATGAGACTCACGGGAAGATGGAGGTGCTCTTGGGAAGAATCGGGAGAGAGATGAAGGCTCCCATGGAAGGAACCTCAGATCACAGGCTGAGACTGTCATAAACCTGGCCTGTTGTAGGCAGGGTAGCTGGACGGGAAGCAATGAGGTGAAGACCACACCAGGAGAATGAGGAGAGGAGGGGACGGATCCCAAGCACTTGAGATGCTGACGAGGAATTGATTAATTGAAGAAGGAACATAGCATGACCTGAATTTTCAAAACTTTACCACTCTATAGGTTGGACAACCTGCCCCAGATTGTTCAGAAGTTTAATTTTAACACTGAAGTCCCATGTCAGGTTGGACACATGAGACAGCTAGTCACCGTAAGTGTGTAACAGGTATGAATCTGGGTCTACTTTTAGGTCTTCAGGAGACATCACTTTGTTCACAGTAGCTCAGCCTAAATCTATTTTGGGTACCTTTCCTACCTCAAAGCTCACTCTCCTGATCACATCAGTTGTGTGTTCATCCCTATTACAAAATCCCTGTCACTTAAGGGGAGGCATGATTTATTTGGGCTCATGGTTTCTGAGGTTTCGGGTGTGGCCCCTTGATCTGTGGATTCTGAGTCTGTGTTGAGGCAGAACATTATGGCAGCAAAAACGTGTGGCAAAGGCAAATCTCCTCATGAAACAGGAAGCAGAGAGAGGAAGCCCTGGGAACCAAGTCTAGCCTTCAAAGGGACACCTCCAGTGACTTAATTCCTCCAGCCAGGCCCCACCTCTTAAATACTTCATTACCTCCCATAATAACATCACCATCTGGGGACCAGACGGTCAATGCATGGACCTCAGGGGAAATTTCATATTCAAACTGTAGGAGAGACCTCCTTTTCCTTTAAAGATCACACAGGAGTCCTAAAATGGCACTCAGAAAACAGCGGGAAGGAAACTCTAGTGGGCCTAGGGACCAAGGGTGCCTTGATTAGGCAAGACTATCACAATACCTCAGGGGCTTCCCTCTACCACAACTGACGTCCCCTTTCTTGGCTTCCCAGCTAGTCCTTCTCTCTCATCTAGGCATCTCTAAATCCCTCTTTTATGAGCCTGGCCTGGGTTCCTCAGAGCTCCCAGGAGCTGCAACTCTCCTCTCCCAGGCTGGGGAGACAGAGAGAGATCCCCCAGCCTTGGTAGCCAAGCAGCCTAGGTCAGAGAGAGACACACACATGAGGCATTTACACATATAAGAACCTGTACTCACACATATATACATAAACTCATTTTTTAAAAATGTCATCTCTGACCCAGCTTCTGCAAATTCAGAGCCATCATGAAGATGGTTTATGGTGCCTCTTTAATTTAAAAAAAAAATGAGGGGTTATAACGGTTAAAAAGAATGGGAAAAGGGTAGCAGGTTTCTAGAAAGGAGCTGACACAAAATAAGCCCTCAGGATAAACTTTATTAGGGGAGCGAGCCTCACAACCTTGGACGAGCATGATCCAGATATGACTGGGCCTTAAAGTTGGAGACCGTTAGAAGAGATGGCCACCATGCACAGCATGATGGGGGTCCTGAAGAGACAGTCAGAGCCTTCAGTTCTAGGGAGCAAAGGAGGTTTCTGGTTCTCATAACATTTCAGGAGAACGGACAAGTCCCCTACCACGTGACCTAGTCTGGCCTAGCCCATGTGCCGGGAATCAGGAAGGCACTGATAAAAGTCAAGTTGTAATTCAAGGTTGTCCTTAGTCTAGGCAACGGTGGGGCCTGGGCTTGCTCAGGGTTACAAGTGGGAGGGAGAGAACTGTACAGCATGTTTTCTCAACAGTCTGCCTCGAGGGAGAGCAGCTCGGGGATGTGGCCTGATTTCCGGAAGAGAGAGGTAGCAAGAGGCCTGTGATCTAACGGTAATACCTGCCTTCCTGCTTGGGCAATATGGTGATGGGGAAGCGAGCCCAAGAACGAAGCACAGAGAGCTTTTCAGCAAACTTGCCTGCCTTGAGCAAGAGCAAAAGACAGGTAGAGGAGATGGTGCCTTGAGGTGGACTGTGGGTGGCAATGGAGATGGAGAGGGACGCTTGTCTAACATTCACCAGAGGCAAAGAGTGCCAATGGAGAAGGGAGGTGAGGCTCAGAGGCCCTGAAGCATTCTTTGGCTTGAGCACTAGCCATGGGAACCTATGAGGAAACAGGGCCTTGGGCCCGCACACCGGACAGGTCCGAGCAGCAGACAGCTGGCTTCTGCCTGGACTGAGAAAGCTTTAATGGGATGTGGAATTGGTGGTCCATCTAGGGCAGTGGTTCTCCTGTTGTGGTGACTCCCAACCATGAAATTATTCTCTTGCTACTTCATAACTGTAATTTTGCTAGTTATGAATCATAATGTAGATATCCAATATGTAAGATATCTGATATGTGACCCTCCCCAAAGGGGTTGCGACCCACAGGTTGAGAACCACTTATCTAGGGGATCATTCTGTGAGTTATTAGGGAAAACTGAGATTCCTCTTGAGGGCTTTTACTCTCATTAATAAAATAAAATTATTTTTAACAGGGGCTCATGTGGTGGTATTGTGTTCCCCAAAATATGTGTATGCTAATAAACTTATCTGGGGTCAGAGAACAGGACAGCCACAATATTAAACATAGAGGTTAGGCAGTGGTAGCACACGCCTTTAATCCTAGCATTCCAGAGACAGAAATCCCTCTGGATCTCTGAGAGTTCAAGGCCACATTGGAAACGGCCAGGCACGGTGATACACACCTTTAATCCCAGAAAGCACGCCTTTAATCCCAGGGAGTGGTGGTAGAAAGCAGAAAGGTATATAAGGCGTGAGGACCAGAAACTAGAGGCATTTGCCCTGGAGAGGCCTTTGGCCTGGAGAAGCACGTGGCTGGTTAAGCATTCAGGCTTCTAACAGCAGTTCAGCTGAGACCCATTCTGGATGAGGGCTCGGGGCATCCAGTCTGAGGAAACAAGATGAGGATCTGGTGAGGTGAGATAGCTGTGGCTTATTCTGTCTCTCTGACCTTCCAGTGTTCACCCCAATACCTGGCTCAAGTTTGATTTTATTAATAAGACTCTTTAAGATTCATGCTACAGGCTCGGAAGGAAACTTAAAGACAATTTTCGTTGGAGTTTGAGAGAAAAAATACAGTACAGACAAACTGGCAGCCACCAGGGGGAGAGAAGATTGTGGGAAAAGTCGTGTCTTTTATTTTTGCTTATGGAGGTCAGAGAAACAGTAAGAACACCCAGAGTGTCAAGGAAAGCATGCTTAGGAGGGCTGAGCCAGAGATCTGCATTCAGAGGGTGGCTAAGTCTAGGCTCTTGTGTCCCAGGTCAAAGATGGAACCGGGGACAGATGGTTAGAAGCAGAGATCGTTTACTAAGACAAGAGGACTCTTAAGAATGGAAGTGGGCTGAAGAGCGAGCCCTGGAGCATCCGTTCGTGCTGTGTACACTTTTATATGACCTTTACAGTTCCTGCCTCTTCCACTTACTGCTCAGTGTTGACACGTGCTCCATTATGCTCAGGTACGGGAGAGGCCTTCTGGTCTTTCTCCGCAAACTGGTTTCATATGGCAATGTTTCGGTTCAGTCCCTATTCCTTTGGCACAAGAGCATCCTCACACCATCTGAAGATGAGACCAGCTGGGTTTGCAAAGAAAGAAGCCCTAGACTCCAGGGTGGTCAGGTGGAAACTTCTATTAGCGGGGCTGGCTTGGCCGGAGGACACTGGTGTCCTGCACCGTAGCTTATAGTAGACTGTGAGAGGGAGAGATGCTACCCAGGAACGTCTGCAGCCAGGGGTCAGGGGGTGAGCTTTCCAGGAGGGGTTAAAGAATGTGGGCTCTGGGCCAGGACCTGCTTCGTTTAATGTTTTGAGCAACAGCCTAATCGGTCTTTATCAGTGCCTGGGAATGTTGAAGGCCCTGGATTGAGGAAAGCCTGCTGGGAAAAGCCTGCAGCTGCCTAGTCACAGAGCAGTCAAAGCTCTCTGATTTATTTTGTTTTTTAACCTAGGATACAGAAAGAAAACAGGGGCAACCAGGGGACACTTCGCTTGTCACATGAGGCAGGCGTGCACACAACCCCTGGCAATTTCCTATCTTGGAGGCGTCGAGGTCTTGCTGGCATTTATCTCCAGCGTGTGGTTTATATCGACATTATGGGAACAAAGGAAGATACAAGCTGTGCTTTCTCAAAACTACCCCAAAAAATGTGCTTAAGCTTCTGAAAAGGGGACAGGAAATTAACAAGAATTCAGTTTACGGTTACAGTGAAGAAAAAAAAAAAGGCTGTTACATTCTTCAAGTCAACTGTACCCATGGGACAAACTTTTATTAACGTCCTTCTTTTATGTTAACCGGAAGTCGGCGGTGGATTCTTTACTGGGTCCTGAACCATGAAATAGCCTTCTGAAAGGAAAAGAAAAGAAAAGAAAAATAAATGAATTCCCTTGGCCTCCAATGATGGACTGCAAGGAAGCAAACAGAAGTCTAAAGGTCATCTTTAAAACGAGCCCTGGGTTGAGAGAGGGAGGGCCGTTTGGCCTTGGCTTCTCAGCTTTGGACACAGCCATCCAACCGCGGGCAGGCATCAAGGCCAGACTGGTACAGTGGGAAAGAGCCAGCCTAGAGCTTGGGGAAAGGAAGAAGACCTGGGACAAGACAGGGGGACTGGAGGACCAGGGGAGGACAGAGGGCTGGAGGAATTTGGAATTACACAGTGGACGTACCACATCTCTTAACTACTACCATATGTGAATTGCATCCCATGCTGCATTTTTTTTTTTAAAGCAAAGCCCTGTTATTGTGTAATCAGAGCCTTAAAGACCCAAGAAACAGCAGGGGTTCAACTGTCCCTCCCCCACGCCTCAAGCGCCATTACAGGAACTCTAGCTCCCTGATAGGAAGAGGTTCCCTTTACACAGATCTGCAAACCCAGAAGGTCAGGGCAGAGAGTAGCCCCTGGCCCAAAAGAGGTTTCCGTGGGGGAGGTGTAAGGCCTGGGGAGCTACCTCATCCTCCCCATCCTCAGCCAAGAGGCCAGCAGCCTCAATCTGACTGCAAAGGCTTTGCCTCACCCTGGCTGACCCATCTCTCTTCCTCGGTCCTCTCTTGTGTCATGAGTCATCAAGCCCCTCACAAAAGGGTGAGCTGCATGCGTGGCTCCTATCCAGGTTACTCTAGAGCACATCTCTGGCCGCCATCCCTCCCAATCACCAATCACTACCTCCCTCGCTTCATATGGCTGTCCCCATCTGGTAGCATCTGGATGCAAAGGCTGGGATGCTAAGTGGAGGCTACACATTTGCCTATTCCTGGCCTCTCAGTTTGCCTTTTCTGAAGCAATTTCTTCCTTCTCCATAGCAATTCATTACAACCAAAGTAACCACATATATTATTTAAAAAAAATTTTTTTTACAGTGAAACCATATTTTATATATTGTTTTATATCTGGCTTTTTTCCTACTTAATGTATCTTGGAGACATATTCATCTCAGTGCATCCAGATTTGTCTTTCAATAGATGGTTGCCTAGTATTTTATGCATAACAGGGATGGTTAATTTTGTACCAACTTGGCTGGACTATGAGATGCCTAAGTATTGGATTTGTTCAAGTACGATTATGGACATCCCTAGGTAGGTTTTTCTGGATGAGATTTGCATTTAAGTTGGTAAACTTCAAGTAAGCACGTTGTCTTTCATAATATAGAGGCACCTCATTTAATCATTTTAAAGCCAGAATAGAATGAAAAGTTGCATCCCTCATTCAAGAGAGAATTCTGCCATCGGCTAACCTGCAGACCTCAAAGCAGCATTAGTAGGCTGGTGGATATACTGCCATAATACCTTTGGCTTTGAATTGCAATTCTTTCCTTAGGATCCTTCCTGCTGGCTACCCTATCAGATTCAAGGCTTGCTAAATACAAACAGGAGACTGTTCCTTATAATACTTGTATATATGTATATATAAACTCTCATATATACATGGGTATGTAAATATGTGCACATGAAATATGGTACCATAATGTTTGATTAAGACCATATTAGTGGACACTTGGGTTTTCATCTTTCTGCTCTTACAGTGAGACAGTGAACTAAGCTTGCAAGCCTGGCATCATACACATGCCATACTCATGTGCTAACCACGATGGTATTTTGCTTTTGTTAAGAAAGTCATGTTTGGGTCTGTCTTTTTGTAAGTCTCATTTTGAAAGTCACTAGTCATCATCTTATCCATTTTCTGAAATGGCTAAAACTGTACATTGGCCATGGGAAGTGCAGACAGGATGTGGAGCAACTGGAACTCGAATACCTGGCTCATGGGAAGGTTAAATGGCAGAACTTCTTCATAAGACAGTTTGGCACCTTCTTAAAAACTTACAAATGCATCTAGGTTATATATAAGCCAGCCATTCCTTTCCTAAGCATCTTCAACATGGAAACAAAAGTCTGTAAGTCTACACAAAGGGGGCTATGCCACTGTCCAACAGTCAAAAACTGGCAACAACCAGAAATCTATTAGCTGATAAATAAATGAGCTGTGCTCTTGTCTATATAGCAGAGTTAAGTGTTCAGTGTTAAACACGAGCAGCCCATGAATGCCTGCAATATCAAAGCTGAGTCTCAAATCAATTACATGCCGCGAAAATGACTAGAAAAAACATGTAAACACTACGATATTGGATAACAGTTTAGAAAATGCAAAATCATATGCAGTGACAGAAAGCTTATCAGGGGTTGCCTAGGAACCACTTTGTGCGTGTGTGTGTGCATATGTGTGCATGTGCGTATGTGTGCGTGTGCATGTGTGTGTGTGTGTGTGTTGGGGGGTCAAGGCAAACTTTTGAAGTGACAGATATGTTAACTGTCTTGATTATAGTGATCATTTCACAGACATGTACTTGGGTCAAAGCCACCAGATTATAAACTTTACTACATCTCAATTGCAAATTGGCAAAACTATACAATTCTTATTTTGAACGTGCAGAGGTAAATTTTGATGTTTTTCTTTTTGTAGTCCTTCTAGAACAATCTTAATCTCCTCCATGTAAACGGGCCGGTCAAGCAGATTTCAGAGAATCTGTCATATCCTAAGGCAAAAGAGAAGCATATTAATATTTTCTGAATATTATCACCACAGCTGCGAGCTTGTATGTGTGTGTGTCCCTAACCTTTACTCTGCCTTTCACCTCAGTTCCCGGTGCCTTCTTCAAAGGGTCAGTTGAGCTGCCCTACGCAGAACCATCAGTTTTCCAGGCACACCAGCCTGTTACCATGAAACCGGTTGCAAAGCCTCTAGCATGGGCTCCCATGCCAGCCTTTGAGGGCCAGTGTGCCGCCCTGCCCAGAGCCTAGCTCCCTTTGCCTGGCCTAAGTGGGGAGGAGAAAGATGAGTCAGTATCAGGGTGCTCAGCAGAATGCCAAGGGAGAGGCCAGACACTCCTCACCTCTTAGCAGCCTGAGCAGATACCATCCAACAAGCCCTGACAGGCCCCTGGCAAGGCTTGGGACCTCATGCCGAGGGGCCAGTGGGAAGCTTTTTTATGAAGAAGCTGGTCTCTTGTATTGTGAGCATGGGTCAGAGGACAGAAGAAGAAGGGTGCATTGAGGGAAGTAGAAATTACTACTGTACCCTACAAGCTAGGGCTGATTCTGCCTTCCTTCCTGGCAGTATGCCAGACTCTGGTCTTTTTCTTTTTCTTTTCTTTTCTTTTTTTTTCTTTTTTTCTTTTTTTCTTTTTCTTTTTCTTTTTTTTTTTGAGACAGGGTTTCTCTGTAGTTTTGGAGCCTGTCCTGGACTAGCTCTGTAGACCAGGCTGACCTCGAACTCACAGAGATCCACTTGCCTCTGCCTCCTGAGTGCTGGGATTATAGGCATGCGCCGCCGCCGCCGCCGCCGCCGCCGCCGCCGCCGCCGCCGCCACCACCACCCGGCATGGTCTTTTTCATATTCTCATATTAACTAGAACTCTGACCCTCATGGCCTGGGACTCTCCAGAAGCAAAGTCTTGGGTGAACGTTGACGTCTTCCATGTCAATTTCATTGACACCCATTCTTCCTCCTCACTCCAGCCCACTCCTCTTCATTACCCCTGCACCCCTGGTCTTAGCAGAAGGGTCATCTGGCCCCTTACGTTTACATCAGAAGATGAGGTTACTTTACAACTAAATCAACAGAGACGAAACGCATCTTACCCATTTCCTGCTCACTCGGTGGGAACAAGGCTTCATGTGATCTGCAATATTTATTATTTTTAAAAGTTAAAGTCCAGATGTTTGGCAAGTCTGTATTTGTAGGGTGACGAGACAGATGCTTAGAAGCCAAAATCTTTGAAAACAAAAAGGCAAACAATTCCGGGTCCTTGGATTTCACTGGCCCAAGAGTCACACACTGCTAATTCGCAGGCTTGCCTTAGCCCGTGGACACGGGATCTTCCCGTCCCTGGAAGACTTGTACAGCTCATTAAACTTTGCTGTTTGTTTTGATTGTAGAGACTCAGCAATAGCTGTAAAATTGAATGTTGATGTTGGTTTCATTCTCATTAAGATGTACTTAGACGATTCCACCATTAAAAACAGCACCGGATAAACTAGATTTACAAAGAATTCCCAAAGAGAGACTGTTCAGCATTAAAAACCCCCAGTGAAGTGTATTCAGGAGCTTCCTTTTTGAGAAGGACCAAATTCATCCTGTCCAATTAAAAAATGTTTGACATACCCCCCTCCCCTGTTAACTGAGCTGTGAGGACATGGACTAGAGAGGCAGGGGGTAGGGTAGTGTATTTTCTAGAAATGACTTGGAGAGTATACAGCATGTGAGGGGTTTACCTACCTATGTCTAATAGTTAAGGTTCCACCAGAGAGACAGAATCGGAAGTAGGGTTGTATATTAAGAGATGATTATAACGAACTGGCTTGCACTGGTGTGAACTGACTAGGCGAGTCTGAATCCTCAGGACAGCTATCAGGAAGAGGAGGATGGAAATGTACAGTATGGGGTGAAGCCAATGTTACAGGAAGGATGTTCTCCTCCATAGAGGGAGCCTCTACTTTTATGACAGAAACAGACCCACCCTGCTAACCTAGAACAAACAATCTTATTTAAAGCCAAAGCATTGCGAGCTTTAATCCCATCCACAAAGCGCCCGCCTAGCAACACCCAGGTTAGTGTTTGAATACGTGGAGAATGCTGTTCAGCCACTTGACATGTCAAAAAGCTGTCACAACTGATTCACCCATGGCCTTTGAGAGGGCTGGTGGGTCTCCGGGTGAGGCTGTAGCTGGGCATCTAAGGGAAGAGCCCCGAGCCAGATCATTCAGCCTCACTTAGTTGTCTTGGGGACAGGACTTTACATCACACACATCTAGAAAGACAAGACCATCAGAGCAGCAAGGGAGCTCTTAGATACAATGTGTCAGAACTAGCTATTGAAGCAAAGTGGGGGCCAGATCAATGAGTAGCCAAGCTAGAGACAGGGTCTGCAAAGATGGAACCAGGGGACTGAGAGGAAGAGGAAGGAGGGAAAAAAAAAGACATGCTATGGCATATTCTCAAAGCTCAGCTTTGGAAGGAACTCGAGCCCCTTCTCGGTAGTCTCTTACTGCAGTGCTGGAGAAGAGTAGCTTTGGGAGAGGCTGGAATAAACAGACTCAAAGATCACTCTGTGGAGAGAGAATAAGCTGGACCCAGACCTAGACCTCTTGGGACGGTCAGTTTGGGGTTCCCACTGCCGATGAGACTCTCCTGTCCATGTCAGGAGCCGGGGATATTAAAGGCTTCTATTCCCCACTAGGTATTTGAAGTTTGGGTCTCTACCTCAGAATTCTCTCGGAACAGAAGAATCAGGGGTCTCATTGGCTTTGGCTTCTCTGGGCCACACTGGATAAAGCCACACACTGGATCATTGATCTAGGAATCAAGAGGACTTGAAGACTATGCCGTTAGGACAATTCTAAACTCAGACTCTACTCTGTGTTCCCAGGCCACATTGGTGTTAGGCTGTTTTCCATCGCTGTAACAAAATCGGTTTGTGTGGCAGATGATTTGCAAAGGCAACTGTTCCGGAGATCCAAGAGGATGATACCAGCTTTGCCTGGCTCTGGTGAGGGCCAACGGCAGGAGCATCACAATGGCAGGAGTAATAAGATGAGTATATGATGAGATGGGAAGCCAGAGAGCATCTTTTCTCATCAAGGTCCTATAAAAACTACTTTAATACCTTTCAAGGGCAGTCCACCCAATGACTCAATAGGCCCCATCTCTTACGGGAGCTACTACACCTTGACATTGCCACTCTGGGAACCAAATATCCAGTACATGGATCTTCGGGGAGACACATAAGCCATACCCCAAACTGTAGTATACCCCAACATTGACTAGCCAAGCCCAGAGCACTGGGAATAGTTTCAGGGCTCTGAACAGGCCACTCCCGTCCCACACTGTGGGTTCTCAACCTGGAGGGGGACATGGATGAAGACAGGGATCCTGTGGACGGCAGGAGCAGGACACCCTCTTTTTCCTCTTCTGTGTTTTAGACGTGATAAGAGCATGGAGAAGCAACCTGCTCATGTCCGTCTTGCAAGCATCAGTCCTTTATTTTCAGGTCCTCATTTGTGAGGTGTTTTCATTGCTGTTTTTTTGGGGGGGTCTTTGCACTCATTTTTGGTTGATCCCAGCAGGGTAGCAGAGCATGTGGATAACTGTGAGTGTCTGAAGAGTAATTCTTCCTTATTGGTGACTGATTGGAAGGTAACAGGCTCATGAGGATCCTGCCTACAACAATTCAGCTACTTAAAATCTTACGTTAGAGAAGTCTTCAAGTATAGGTTTGAGATCTTAATGCTTAAAATATTGCAGAGAAACACTGGGGCCCCTGGGACACCCACCTAAGCCTGGGTGGCTCTGAGGCTACATAAATAGTGGTCAGTGATGGGCAAATCCAATCCCAAGTTTTACAGGCTCATCAATTGCCTGTGGCTCTTGAAATTCCCTCATTACCAAACCCCTCAAGGGAGGGTAAGAACGTCACTGGCAGCAGAGGCAGAGACACCCAGGGTCATGTCATGTAACTGTGAGAGACACCTCGTGTTACAGAAGGTCACACTTTTATATGGTCAATGCTAGGACCAGGTGCCTAAGCCCAGCAAGGTCATGATAGGGAACTTCATAAAATAAATGCTATTATGAATCTGAATGGTCCACTTTTCTGCCATTCAGGGCCAATGACCCCATTTCTGGATTGCCCATCCACCAGCAAATATTTATCAAGCTGGTTTTAGTGCTAGGTGATTTGGTAAATAAAAAGATATATAAACATGTCCATTCCACCCAGAAGTTTACTCTAGGCAGGCAGTAAGAAAGCTCATACAGACACTCCATGAAACCAGCCTGGGTTGCTGGTGACCAGCCATAGATGTGAACTGTGACCACACATGGAGTGCCACATGAATGGGGCCCATTATGAGGCACTATTTCTGCATCTGGAGAGGGCTTCTTAAATCTTTCCATTAAAATGCCATCGTATAGGAAGGGCTGGGGCTGCAGATGGATCTCAGTTGGCAGAGTGCTCACAAAGCATGCATGAAGCCCTGAGTTTGATCCCCAGACCTAACCCAGCATCCCATACATCTGGGCTTATAGCACATGCCTGAATCTGGGAGGTGGAGGGGTAGGAATCAGAAGTTCAAGGTCATCCTCGATTAGACATTAAGTTCAAAGCAGCCTTGCCTACATGTGATTCTATCTTACATCTGTTCCTAGATAATCATTAGAAAATCAGAGAGTGGGGATACAGGCAAAGATGATAGAATAGACAACGGATGTACAGATGGGTAGAAAGACTGATGTATGGACACACAGTCACATCAGTCACAGTCTGTATTAGGGATTTGACATGGCTATGTATCAATTCAGCACCTCATTCTCTCCTGTAATGAGAATGCCCCCCCCCACCACATAGGCTCATATATTTGAATGCTTAATCACCAGGGAGTGGAAGTATTTGAAAGGATTAGAAGGATTAGGAGGTGTGGCCTTGTTGGAGGAAGTGTCACTGGGATGGGCTTTGAGGTTTCAGAAGCCCATGTCAGGCTCTCTCTCTCTCTCTCTCTCTCTCTCTCTCTCTCTCTCTCTCTGCACGTGAATCAGGATGTAGCTCTCAGCTCCTTCTCCAGAACCATGCCTGCATGCCACCACGCTCTCTACCATGATGATGATGGACTAAACCTCTGAAACTGTAAGCCAGCCTGCAATTAAACCCTTTCTTTTGTACGAGTTGCCTTGTTCCTGGTGTCTCTTCACAGCAAAAGAACGACGACAAGGACAGTGTGTGTGTTTGTGTGAGTGTATGCTGTGTGTCTGTCCTCTGCCTTCCTCATGACTCCTGTGGCATGTACATGCCAACACTTACATACACAAACATGCACATCCACAAACACACAGATTTAAAAGGAAAAAAACAGGCCAGCTAGATGGTTCAGCAGGTAAAAGTGCTTGCCTTGCAAGTCTGATGACCAGGGTTCAATCCCCAGAACCCACAGGGCAAGAGGAGAACCAACTTCCAAAGCTGTCTTCTGACCTCCACACATACACACCTGCACCCACTCATGCATCATACGTACATACATACACACACACACACACACACACACACACACACACACACACAACGTTTTTAATTAAAAAGAATATGAAACTGCGTTCGTAGTATGAAGGGGGAAAGCTGACCGTGTTGCATTAGCTTTTGCTGGTTAATAAGCCACTTATAGGAAGTTTGGGCTTCCAACATTGTACATTAAAAGTTTTCTCATAACCAGAGAAACTGGGTATCTATTCTGGTTTGAATCAGTTCAGTTGAATTCTGTGGTCAGCTGGTGAACTGATGTGAGGAGAGATGATCTAGAATATTCACACATCTGCTCATGGGTTTGGTGCCTCGTGGGGTAACATCAATGGCTATCCCTCACCGGGTAGCAAGCTACCACAGTTTTTGCAGGTTTTTCAAAAGGACTGAGATGGCCAGGCCAAGGCACTAGTGTTTTTCAAGTGCTCCTTTTCTGTTGGTTCTACATTGGTGGAAACCGTCAACCTCAGACGAAAGGGATGAAAAACTAGACTCTTAACCTCTTGACGGGAATTGCAGGGGCTCATAAGGAAGAGAGACAAATACAGGGATGGGAAGAATGGTTGGCCATAGGCATCAAAGGTAGCCTTCCTTGAAGCCTTTGTTTTTTGGGGTCGTGAGAAGGTAGGAAAAGGAGCCAAGGGAGTTCATAAGCCTTTCACTATTCACTTTTGGAAAGTATGTATGTGCTGAGATAAAATATGACTGTTAAAGAGGAGTAGGTGACCATGGCTTCCTTGGGGTCTCACATAAGAAAATGGTTGGGTTAGCAACTCTCAAGCTTGGGAAGCTTCTAGGGTTAGGAGGCTAGGTTTAACAGAGCAATAGTGACGGAGGAGGGGCAGATTGAAGGGAGAATTGATAAGGCACCAAGGGTAGATTTTTTTAAAACAAGAAACAAGATTGTGAGGCCTCCGTACAGTGTTTGCCTCAAATGCACAAAACCCTGGCTAGGGCAGAGGTAGGAGGAACAGGCAGAGGTTCTACAGAAGGCAGAAACAAAAGGACCTGAAAATCAGGATCTTCCTAAGCTACACAGTGAGTGGGAGGCTAGCCTGAGATCCTGTCTCAAAACAAAAACAAGGGCTGAAGAGATGGCTCAGAGGTTAAGAGCACCGACAGCTC
>CABHPH010124549.1:0-15422 GCA_902168325.1 Peromyscus nudipes | reverse complement strand
CTGTCATTTTTCTGATGTCCAAGACCATTGTTTGTCAGTTAGCCATTTTTAAGGTAAGGCTGCTGGTACCTTTGAAAGAGCAATAGATGTTGTGCCCTGTTTATGTACAACTTGAATGGTCTATTTATCATCCTTGATAATATCTTTTAATATTTCTCTTAGAAGCATTCTTTATTTTATAGTTTGTTTCTGAGATTTGAGAAATGTTAGTCTGTATTTTCCACTGCTGCAACAAATCACATCCCTATAAATTCATTGTTATATTAGTCACATATGGTTTAAATTTTCATATCTGTCCTTCTGGCCCTATACACTTGACCCATCCTGCACTTTGTTTCACTTGAGATAAAGTTCCGTTCCCTAAAAGCTGAACATTTACTTCCTGAAGAGGCCAAATTGGATGCCAAGATTTTGGTGAAATTATTGTTACATCTGCACCTGTGTCTACTTCACCCTCAATTTCTATGCTGTCTTCCTCATATTTTTAGCTTTGATCTTTGATCATTTACAGAAGTTTACCAAAATACTTGCTCTATGGTTTCTCCAGAAAATCTTGTTTTATCTGCTGATATTGTTCTGACATCCAGAGCAGTATGTTTTTTAACAACCGTCATTTAATCTTTTAATTTCTCTGTGGAGGTGTTTCCCCAATGCTGGCATTGAAAGATTGAACCAAATTTGATATCAAGGTATGTGGGAGGCACTTAAGGGTATTTTCTGATGGCAAAGGGTTACCTTGTCCCTTGTTGAACTACATTCATTGTTCCAGTGCTGGCCTTTGCCACACCTTCTGTATACTCCAGAAGGCTGGGCCTTCTGTTTGAATTATTTCTAGAATAAACATTGTTTCTAGGAGCATGTTTTCTATAACCCCTTTTCAGATGACCTTATCTACCACAATTAAAACATCTAATATTTTTTATTTTTCTTGATATTTTTAGAAAGCAGTGCTCCTATTCAATTATTATTAGGTGTGTGGAGTCCAATATCAACTTTATTTCAGATCCATTATTTCTAAGGTTTCTGATCTTGCCTTTAAAGGCCTAATCACCCTCTTATACTCTGAATTAGCATTTTTGAAAGTGGAAGATTCAATCAATGTTTGTCTAACATCTGGATTTGATATTGCTCTACTTACAGCTGATGTCAGTTCTTGTAAAATAAATCAGTGAAAGCTTATTTCAGGCCTTGTATAATTTTAGTAAATGGATCAGTTCTCTTTCCCATTTCTTCATCCCTGTCTTAAGCATTCAAAGCCTCTACATGGCATAGAACCAAGGTATGACCATCAAATATAGCTTGCCTTTGCAAATCAGCATACTGACCCTCACTGAGAATTTGGTCTTGGGAAATCTCATGACCTCTAGCCCTAACTCATTGTTCCATGGCCCTAGCTTCCTCTCTCCACCATGTTCTCCATTGTAACTGAGGAGCAGCTTCCAATACTGCTGTAACTAAATCCTTCCAGTCTTATAGAATAATTCTGTTTCTAACTGCCCATGAATTTAACATCTGTTTTACAAAAGGTGTTGCATAACCTAGGAAATAGTTGCTTCCTTAAATCTTCTTAAATATAACATTGCTACAGGATTCCAATTAACTTCTGTATAACCTTGGGGGTTCTTATCATCTGGTGTGCCAAGGGCCTTGGGAATATACAGCAGGTAACAACTAGTATTTAACAAGTCTATTCATGAGATGTATAACTCCCTGATGGGGAGACCCACTTGGCAAAACCATAGGGTCACTGGCTGTGGAAACCAGTTGTTTTCTGTCTGTAACTTTCTCAAGTGCCACTGTTATGCCTTCCTAATAAGAACAGCTGTGGGGTGCTTTCTACAGTTCATTGGTAGTGTGTTTTACATCTCCGGGTACACATTTAGCTGTGAATTTCTGTTTAAGCTGTATAATTCTGATGAACAGAAATATTATCAGAATGTTCTTCTTTACTGACATAGGGTAGTAACAGCATTCTCAGTTTCAAAGAGAGCCTTTTACACATTTTGCAAAGACCTTAGAGCAAATTCAATACAGACTAAACTGCATCTGTAGAAAATACACACAGACTAATTCCTAGGTGTTGTTTATTGCTCAATCAAGGACAGGCTATTTACATCAAGACATAGTCCTTGCATTAGCTCCCTTTATGCATGTACCCTGACTGCTCAAGGTTCAGCCAATTGTTTACTGTATGGAACCCCTCAACAGCTTAGAGCTACATGCATGGGTCAGTGTGACATTACCAGCCTAAAATAGAAATGAGACTTACCCTGTGTTTTGAGAATGGGTAGAGCCCTGAAAATGTAACTTATAATTGTCCAGAGTTTGGCTGTAGAGCAGCAGTGGTGGTGTGGAGAGAGATAGCTGTGTAGAGCTATATGAGAATATGAGAGCTGCTACAGAATGTGAGGGAATGTGAGAGAAGTGTGTGTGTGTGTGTGTGTGTGTGTGTGTGCGCGCGCGCGCGCGCGTGCGCATGCGCTGAGTGAGAGATGAAGAAGAAGCATGAGAGAAGTGTGAGGGGGTAAGTGGATGAAAGAGTGAACTAGTAAAGAATGAGTGAATAGTCTAGAGGTATATGTGTGTGAATAAGTGTGAGAGAGAGCTGTATGTAAGAGCTGCTGCTATGCAGAGGAGCTGTGCCTAGGAACTGTGTAAAGCACTGTATGGTGAGAGAGCTATGTAAATGAGAATTTTAGAAATTTAGAAATTAGAAGTTTACAAATGTATGGAGATTTGTAACTGTGTGGAAAAAGGAAGATGAAGCTGTATAGAAAAGACATGCAGAAGAGAAATGTATGCAAAAGAAACATATGTAGCCATATGAAAATATGTATGTATGTAAAGATATGTAGCTGTATGCAGCAGTGTGAAGATACATAGCTGTGTGGAGAGAGAAAGAGTCAGAGACCATTTTTTAGATAAAGTAAAGAGAAAATTAACATCAGAAAGTATGTGTGTTTCTTTATTTCAACAGTCTTAGACAGATTAATACTTGTGCCTAATTACCTTCAGATAAAAAAGTTTCCTACTCCTTGATACTCTGAGGCATTCCTTTTATTACCCTGAGGGATAGTGGGAGCTGGTCTCTCATCCTCCACAATACTGGTAGTCATTCTTGTACAGTAATTGGATGTATTAAGGTTGGTGTTCTAATAACCTGAGGCTGCTCCTCTTTAGTTACATAACACAATGATGTAATAAGTTAAGTTAGAATTCTGCTCTTCAGAGGCTGGGTAGTGAGTTGCTCACCTCCTCTTCTTGCTTGAGTCCTCCAAAAAGCCCTTGTGCTTCGCCTCACCCCTCCTTGTGTAGCATCTCGTCTATCGTGTTTTGTAAATACTGGAGGAGCTTTGACCAATTTGATGTAGAGCTGGAATGTAACTTTGCTTACAAACATTGCTATTCAACTCCTGCTTAAGGTGTTCTAATTTTCTGTTAGCACACTAAAAGCAAAAAATAAATGTGAATAAAAAAACCTTTTCTGCCTGGCTCCTCCTTACCATTTCCTGTCAGCTAGTTGCTAACTCATCCTCCTGACCATAGGTGAATTTTATTTAATCAAACACATCATTACATCGTTAAACAAATGTTTCAGAGCATAAGTAAAAGTAACACACCTGAAAATAGTTTTCTCTACCATTTATTTTCATTAGTGGGTCTTTCTAAGGTTTATATTTTATCAGCAGTAAGTCTCTCTAAAGTTTGTATCTTTTCAATTAAATTATCATATTTGGTACAGTTATTAAACCATTTTTAAGGAGAAAATATTAATTACCAACCAAACTGATCATAACTACAATAAACATTTATGTCAATCCCAACTAGGTCATTCATCCCCTCATTTATATTTTCCATCAAACTGTTCATAGTAGCTCAATACAGGGTCCTAGAATCTTGCATTGTGATGTTCCCCATTCTTCACATGGGTAAGATCTCTTCTAATGCATGTCTCAGAATCTCACCAAATCTCCTGACTGCTCCCTTTGTCCACAGTTGTTGGTGGCAAAGTCAAGATCCTCCCACACTATACAACTAGGAGCCTGCTTTTTGGAGCAAGTGGCAGATTCCTGCTGTGAGTGCTCACCTGGAGAGGTCCAGATGGCAACTGCAGCAGAGCAGACTGGCAACGTGGTAGTGCCATGTGTTGGAGTGCCAAAATGCTGTTTTCCCTTTGTCATAGTGGCTGTGCTTTAAATTACTAGTGGCAAAGCCACTCAGGTCATAGAGGGATGTGGGGGTGAGTTTTGGGGTAGGAATTCTGTTCCCCTGGACAACGGCTCTGTTGCTTCCATTAAAGGTAGCTTTAACTAAATCTCTTATCATTCACATAAAACTAGAGATTCAAAGGCTAGGGTGAAAACCTTCTAGGTCACAGAGTTAGAGTAGCAACTGGCTAACTTTCTTTCTTTAGTGGTGTCCAAGAAGCCTCTCTTCTTCCACACTGCCCCAACTAAAAATTCCACACTATGCTTCTCCTTGCTACTTCCTGTCAACCAGTTGCTAACTGCCTCTCTGAGCCCAGGTTAATTTCATTTAATTAACACAAATGCAGCATATCTTTACATAGTTAAACAAACATCACATAAACAAATGTAACACATCTTTACATAGTTAAACAAATGCAACATAAACAAATATAATACGTCTCTGCTTAGTTAAACAAATATTTCACAATGGTGCCCTTCACCACTGAATCAAACACACTCCTTACCCAGCATCTGAAGTTCACAGAGAACAAACAAGGGGCTGAAGGTCCAAAGGTGAAGGTGCTGATCTACAGACTTATTACAAGGACCCTGAGTAGGTTATCATTTGGTGGTCTACGATAATATTTTAAGCAAGCAAAGTATATAACCCATGACAATTTTTTACAGCACATGGATGCTTCTTCTGATCCTTGTGTTTCCAGGGACTATTTTTAAGATTTCCAGAGAAGCAGAGCCAATACAGTAAAGACATAGATAGAAAAAAAATTTCATTAGAGTAATTGCCTCATGTGACTTGGGAGGCTAAGGATTTGATGACAGGGTGATTGCAAGTTGAAGACTAGAATGACAGAAGTGTCTTTACATTAGTTAGAAGGCCTGGGAATCCTAGAATATACTGGCTTTGCTCTTTATGTTCTTTTTGGGGTCTCCAGCTGACTGACTGATACTCTAGCCAACACCTTCCATGCTAAATCACAGGACAATGTCCTCTGGAAACAACCTCCTCATAGGCAATCTCTCTCTCTGTCTCTGTCTCTCTGTCCCTGTCTCTCTGTCTCTGTCTCTGTCTCTCTCTCATGTGTGTGTGTGTGTATGTGTCCCTCTCCCTCTGTGTGTGTTTAATGAAGTTATATCACTTGGGTTGATTATGATTCCCCAATAGCCATAGACTATCTAACAAAAATCCCAGTACCAGGAATGAGAAATTCTAGTTTGAGCTGTTGAGGGAGTCCAAGCAACTCCCTAAACAGTATATATAGATTATTACAGTTGCTCATGGTTGCCTCCCATATGTGACTTGGAGGGCTAAGAATTTTCATGAAAGGGTCATTTCAAATTGAAGACTAAAATGCCAGAAATGATCTCAGATTAGTTAGAAGGCCTTAGAATCCCAGAATCCATTGGAGTAAGTCTTGAAGCCCAGAGACCTGATTGTTCATAGCCTCAATCTTGAAAAGCTAGGAAGCTGTGGCTCCCAGATCCTAGCAGGAGAGAGACTAACTTGCTTTTTCTCTATGTTCTTTTAGAGTCCCAACTGACTGGCTGGTGCTTACTTTCACCAATACCTTTCCTGCTAAGTCCACTTAAATCCATGTAACAATATCTTCTGGAAACATGTAAAATTAATCCATATTGTCAAAGATACCACTAACTTTGGACACTAGACTAAGAGGAATCCAGCTGAGTCTGACCTGAAAGTCTCCACCTAGAGGCCAAGATTTTATAGTACTGGAAGGTCTATGAAAAGGGAGAAGAGCAATTAGCTTTTTTGACTACTATGAAACACAAAAGTGATCAATACAACATGATAGCTCTAAAGGGACAATACTTTCCATTATATCTTAGTTGTGATCAATAGCTGTCTAAATTGACTTAAAGCTCACTGAACCTGATGGAATTCATTCCTGATTCTACTAACCTAGTTAAATACCCCTTGATAGTGTGCTCATGGGTCTTAGAGTATTATATACTACTGTCACATTCCTAAACCAGTATAATTCCTTTCTGCTTTCTAAATATGTATTTTATTACAGATAGGTGTAGCTCTCATGCCTTATCAAAGAAACAGCCTTTGTCAACATGCAGAAAACAACTAAGTATGGACTTCCCAGCCTCAAATGATACATCTATAACACAAACCTTATAGCAAAGACTCAGGGAACATCACAGAAGAAGGGGCAGAACCCGCGCAGCAGTGGTGCATGCCTTCAATCCCAGCACTCAGGAGGTGGAGCCAGGAGGATCTCTGTGAGTTCAAGGCCAGCCTGGTCTACAGAGCGAGATCCAGGACAGGCACCAAAACTACACAGACAAATCTGGTCTCTGAAAACAAAACAAAACAAAAGGGGGGGGGCAGAAAGAATGTAAGAGCCAGAGGAACAGGATATTTGCTGCAAGAAGCTGTCTTCTTTGTGTGGCAGGGTAGCTACATCCAAGAATTCATGAAACTATGGCTGCCTAAACAAGACATGAATGATGACAACACGAGTTGATATACCAATGTGTATGGGGGAACTCTCTTAGGACCCCATCCTGTGATGAAGACCTGCAGTCAATAACTAATGAGATGGGAAGAATTGGTCTTCTCCAGGAATGGGTTCTGTAGTTGCTTTTCCCATACTAAGTGGTCAGCCTTAAAAACATATACATACATATGAGAAGCTATAAATGGCCTCAGCATTTTATAACTATACATTTATTCAAATACACATTTATATATGTGTGTGTATGTGTGTTTTCATGTGTGTGTGTATGTGTGTGTATGTGTATCCACAACAATAATTATCAAAGTAAAAGAGGTTGTGTATTTGAAAGGGAGTTCAAGAGCATAAGAGAGTTTGAAGGAAGAAGATGATGATGGTAATGTAGTTTACACCCACCCAAACACACACATACACAAACAGAGGATGAAAGAGAGAGAGAGGAGAATTTTAAAAATAATATATTGTCAATCCTTTAGATATAATTAAATCAAGTAAAGTTGAACACCAAAATTATCCACCAGAACAGGGAATAAAATTCTGACAGTGAGTATTCTGATAATCAGGAGCACATAAAAGATCTCTAAGAAGAATGTTCGATCGGTAGAAAACAGAGGATTCATGATGTCAATGCTGTGTAGTACTTAATTTATTCAAAACCCCTTTATACTACTCACTTACAGTATATTACATCAGTTTCACCAACTTGCCTTTTCCCATATAACTTAACTCTGATCTAAATTACATTATATTTGCACTATTGCTCCTGTTGCTGTGGCCCAGCCTAAATTCAGATATATTCCCTCTCCCACTTTAAGTTTTTGAATCAATAATTCAAAGAAACTTTCATCAAATATATTCAGCTGTCTAGACTGCTTTCACAGCAGATTTGGCTCTCCTTTCCATTTAGAATGCTGATGAACTTACATGCTAAAAACATTGTATTGAGGTCAGATTATGTCAGAGTCCCTAGTTCATTCATGAAATTAATCAGAATTTTTGTGTGCATAGAATTAACTATTGACTTCTGTGCATTTTTTTAAACTGTATTATGACAATTACCGAATGTTTTATAAAGTCATGAAAAACGGCCAATGGCATGTCTTTGTGTGTAAATGAGCTTTCTGCCTTGCCTAACTACCTGAGTCTTCCACCTTGAACGAACCTACGTGAAGGCAGAGGACAACCAACTCATGCAAGCTGATTTCTGAACTCCATCTATGAGCATTTTGTTGTTCAAATGATCATTCCACTGGGCATTCTCCTAATCTATCAGAATAGATCCAGAAAACATAGTGAACCCATGGAGCCCTAAAAGCTTATCTGTCCCTTTTTATACAAATGCAATTAATATCAACAACTCACGGTATAAAGCATCCTTTATTACTACACTATTTTTTCTTTATTTTCTGAAAAATCACCTGTAGTATTCTCTGAGATGTTTATATGAAAATAAACATCTGAAGAAATCTATCATTTTATGACTTACCTCTTTTTCTACATATGCACATGATTATTTTAGGCCCCAAGACAAAATCATTTGTGTCATCTGCCTGGTTCTTCTAACAGGATAGCAACCAATTGTAGCCATAATAAACTGATTTTATTATCAAATCACAGATGCTAAGTCAAAAATGGGAATTAGCATGTTTATTTAATGAAGTAGCTTAAAGATACTATTAAAGAAGGCATCCTTCAGTACTGCAACAGGAAGTAGTCATATTTGTATGGATGTCTTGTGCCAAACAATAAACTTCAGACTTTGGAGTTGGAACAGTTGGAAGTATAGACATTGGTGGTGTTGAAAACAGGCTCATGGCCCAAATTCCAGCACTTGCACATTGTATGACCTTGAGAAATTTACAGATAGCTACAATATTTAACCTTTTCCCCTGTCTGTGTGGTATTACCAACCTTACAATGGCCCATGGGGTGGGAGGCAGAGATAAGTCAGTAAAATTTTTAATATTAAACTTGAGGACCTGTGTTTGACTTCCAGAACCCATGTATGAAGGCAAGAATGGTGATACATACTTGTATTCCTAAATTGGGGTCACTGTGATAGGGATATCCATAGGCTTGCTAACCAGCTAGCTTAGCTTATTCAATGTCTTCCAGGCCAATATCTCAGAAATAAAAGAATGTGGAAAATGGCACCATAGG
This sequence comes from Peromyscus nudipes, assembly GCA_902168325.1. Classification (NCBI taxonomy): domain Eukaryota; kingdom Metazoa; phylum Chordata; class Mammalia; order Rodentia; family Cricetidae; genus Peromyscus; species Peromyscus nudipes. The sequence continues at coordinate 6,568 of CABHPH010124549.1, read as the reverse complement.
AACAAAATCTGAGGTGGACTTCTAGCTTACACACACACACACACACACACACACACACACACACAGGAAGAGAGAGGAGAGAGAGAGAGAGAGAGAGAGAGAGAGAGAGAGAGAGAGAGAGAGAGAGATATACAGGAACATATGCTCACAGTACCACACACACAAAGTGGTTTAAAGATTTAAGCCTAATCTGGTATGTGTATATTGGTTCAAGTGTTTTGGTGATACAAAACCATAAAGCTTACTTTTAAGAAAGAGAATACCTCTCAATTTTCTCATATCCCTTGTATCTGCTAGGGATTGTTTCAGAGTACTCACACATTCCAAGATCTTCAATAATTAAAGTCACATGAACAAACTAGTATGTTGCTAACATATAATATATGAAATACTTTTCATGTTTCATATTTTCTGTAAATTGTACAGAAGGTTTACTAAAATTGAAACACTAGGTAAATAGTTATGTTATCCTGATTAGAGAAGATGAAAAAGAAAGTGTCAGTACATGAAAAATACAAAAGAAATATTTTTATGAGTATCTTAGATCCACAGGTTTTTAAATCCATGTATACAGAAACTTCAGTGTAGATGAATTTCCAAATGATCTTATGAAATAAAAAACATGGAGTCAAATATTGGAGTGAAAGCCTTACAATCAGGGAAATATGGAAAGCCACTAGCCAACCTTATCTCACCAACTCTGCATCTTCCAAATGCCACAACTTCCTGTCTACCCACGCCTATATGCCTTGCTGTTTTGCCTTCTGATTTGCTCTCTCCATCCAGCTACATCACTTCCTCCTTTTGCCCTGCTCTGTCACTTCCTGTCTGTCTGTACAGATCTCCAGACCTACATGTTTAACTAGTGTTGGAATTAAGCCGTGTGCCCCCACATCTGGTTCTGTTTCCAGTGTCCTTGAACACACTGAGATCCAGCCTGCTAAGTGATAGGATTAAGGGCATGTGCTACTGTTGCCTGACTTCTTTGTTTACTTAAAATGGCTTGCTATTTCCTCTGATCTCCAGACAAGCTTTATTTATTAAAACACAAATAAAATATCACCACACTTTGGTTATGTATAACCAACTGCAGACATTTTTTTTCAGTGTTCATGATCTGTATATTCTTATACTAAGAATGGGTATGGCTGAAGATGGCTAACTTGCTAGTTTATATATGATTGTGAATTAATTGAGTTGGATTGCTACAGTGGTTATTGTTGACGTTAAATATCAGATTGGTTGGGTTCTGTTTATAATAAGATTCTATCTGTTGATTGTTGGGTTAGTTGTGTTACTTCCAAATTCAAGAGTTATTATACAATAATTCAAAGTTATGAGATAGGTTGGTTGGCATATCCAGGATTCTATTTTCTTTCCTTTCAAAGATCTAAGATGCTTGCAAATACTTTTCAGTGGTATGCTATTGAAAGATAAAAAAAGGCTAGGAAGCAAAGAAAACAGGGGTTTTAAAGAGGTTTTTTTAAACTTTAATAATCAGGAAGAAAAATATTTTTAAGAAATCTGAGAAAAACAGATGTATCTGTCTGTTTTCTGAGGTTGTTCTGAAAAGAAATAGGTAACTATTCATGTACTTAGTCCAAAGATTATTCAAAGGAACAAGTGGCTTAAAAATTATTAATTGAACAGATGTGTTTCCAGAAAATGCAAGACTTAATCTATATTCTTATATTGTGCTCCTGTGTGCAAAGGCAAGATGTTGAGGTTTAGTATCATCCTCAGTCATTTTCTGTTTTATATTTTGAGATGGGTTTTCTCACTGTATTTTTTATCAGAGGGATGCTGGATTTTGTCGAAAGATTTTTCTGCAGCTAATGAGATTATCATGTGATACTTGTGTTTAAGTCTGTTTATATTGTTCGTGTGGTTTGTTGATTTGCCTATGTTAAATCATCACCACTCTATCTCTGGGAGGAAGTCATCTTCATGGTTGAAAAATCTTACTCATGTGTTCTAATCTCATTCATGTGTTCTAAAATTCAGTTTGCATGTGTTTCATTGACAATTTTGGCTTCCAAATTCACAAAAGATATTGCTCTATAATTTTTTATTTTTATTGTTTTTTCATGTGGCTTTGATGTCAGATTGTCTTTGTAGAAAGAATTAGAAAATGATCATTCCATTTCTATTTTGTAGAATAATTTGAGGAATGTTGGTGTTGGTTTGCTTTGAGGATTTGGTAGAATTCTGTACTACATTCATGTGTCCCAGATGCTTTGGGTTGGGAGATTTTTAATTACTGAGCTATTTCACTAGCAGTTATGTATTTGTTTAGCTTGTTTATTTATTTTATCTTCACTTAATTTTGGTAGACTGTATATATAAAGAAATTCATCCATTTCTTGGATTTGGTTTGCCAATATTTTATTGAGTATTTTTGCATCAATGTTCAAGAGGGAGATTGGTCTGCAATTCTCTTTCTTTGTTGTATCTTGTGTGGTTTGGGTATCAGGGTAACTGTAGCCTTGTAAAAAGAGTTTGGTAATGTTCCTTCTGTTTCTATTGTGTGGCACAATTTGAAAAGTATTGGAATTAGCTCTTCTTTGAAAATCTCGTAGAATTCTGTGCTGAAATCATCTTGTCCTGGGCTTTTTTTGGTTGGGAGACTTTTAATGACTGTTTCTATTTCCTTAGGAGTTATTGGTCTATTTAAATAGTTTATCTGGTCTTGATTTAACTTTGGTATATGGGACCTATCCAGAAAATTGTTCATTTCTTTCAGATTTTCCAATTTCGTGGAGTACAGGTTTTTGAAGTATGACCTGATGATTCTCTGCATTTCCTCATTGTCCGTTGTTATGTCTCTATTTTCATTTCTGATTTTGTTAATTTGGATGCTCTCTTTCTGCCTTTTGCTTAATTTGGATAAGGGCTTGTCTGTCTTGCTGATTTTTTTCAGATAACCAACTCTTTGTTTCATTGATTCTTTGTATTGTTCTCTTTGTTTCTATTTTATTAATTTCAGCTCTCACTTTGATGATTTCCTGGTGTCTATTCCTCCTGGGAGACTTTGCTTCTTCTTGTTCTAGAGCTTTCAGGTGTGCTGTTAGGTCACTAGTGTGAGATTTCTCCATCTTCTTTATGTGGGCATTTAGGGCCATGAATTTTCCTCTTAGCACTGCTTTCATGGTGTCCCATAAGTTTGGGTATGTTGTGCTTTCACTTTCATTGAATTCTAGGAAATCTTTAATTTCTTTCTTTATTTCTTCCTTGAGCCATTGGTAATTCATATGGGCATTATTCAGTTTCCATGAGATTGTAGGCTTTCTGTAATTTTTGTTGTTGTTGAAATCTAACTTTAAGTCATGGTTGCCTGATAGAATACAGGAGGTTATCCCAACTTTTTTTTTTAATATCTGTTGAGATTTGCTTTGTGACCAAGCATGTAGTCAATTTTAGAGAAGGTTCCATGGGGTGCTGAGAAGAAGGTATATTCTTTTTTGTTAGGGTGGAATGTTCTGTAGATATCTATTAAGTCTGTTTGAGTCATAATTTCTGTTAGGTCCCTTATTTCTTTTTTAAGTTTCAATCCTGCAGATCTATCCAGTGGTGAGAGTGGGGTGCTGAAATCTCCGACTACAAGTGTATGGGGTCTGATGTGTGATTTAAGCTTTAGTAATGTTTCTTTTGCAAATGTGGGTGCCCTTGTATTTGAGGCATAGATGTTCAGAATTGAGACTTCATCCTGGTGGACTTTTCCTGTGATAAATATGCAATGTTTATCTCTTTCAATTAATTTTAGTTTGAAGTCTATTTTATTAGATATTAGGATAGCTACACCACCACTTTTTAAGTGTAACACCAATAGTACAGACACTGAGAGCAACAATTAATAAATGGGACTTCTTGAAACTGAGAAGCTTTTGTAGGGCAAAAGACACAGTCAATAAGACAAAACGACAGCCTACAGAATGGGAAAAGACCTTCACCAACCCCACAACTAACAGATGGGTGATCTCTAAAGTATATAAAGAACTCAAGAAACTAGACACTAAAATACTGAACAATCCAATTAAAAAAATGGGCTATAGAGCTAAATGAAGAATTCTCAATGGAAGAATCTCAAATGGCCAAAAGACATTAAGTTGAGCATTTAAGAATTGCTCAACATCCTTAGTCGTTGGGGAAATGCAAATCAAAATTACTCTGAGATACCATCTTACACCTGTCAGAATAGCTAAGATAAAAAACACCAAAGACAGCTTATGTTGAGAGGATGTCGAGCAAAAGGAACACTCTCCCACTGTTGGTGGGAGTGCAAACTTATACAGCCACTTTAGAAATCTGTATTGTGGTTTCTCAGAAAATTGGGAATCAATCTGTCTCAAGACCCAGCTATACCACTCTTGAGCATAAACCCAAAAGATGCTCAATCATACCACAAGGGCACATATTCAACTATGTTCACAGCAGCATTATTTATAATAGCCAGAACCTGGAAACAACCTAGATGCCCCTCAACTGAAGAATGGATTGAGAAAATGTGGTACACTTACACAATGGAGTACTACTCAGCAGAGAAAAACAATGACATCATGACATTTGCAGGCAAATGGACGGAACTAGAAAATATCCTTAGTGAGGTAACCCAGACTCAGAAGGACAAACATGATATGTACTCACTAATAAGTAGATACTAGATGTAAAGCAAAGGATAGCCAGACTGCAACCCACAGCTCCAGGGAGGCTAGCTAGTAGGGAGGGCCCTAGGAAGGATGCATGGATTGCCCAGTGAAGGAGAAAAAAGAAAAGATAAATTTTCTTGTTGAAGGGTGATACCCTTATACCTGTGTGTCTAAGGGCAAATTATTTATAATGCAATTAGAGATTGTGCTGATTTAATAAGCAGTGGTTGTAAGTTCCGCTCTAAGACCCATGACTTCCCTAGCCCTGGGGAATTTGTTTCATTTCCAAAATGGGATTGCATTGAATCTATAAATATCTTTTGGTAAAAATGTTCATTTCATAATATTAATTCTACCAATACATGAGTATGCCTTTCCAAACTCTACTGTCTTTTTTTATCCCTGTCTTTAAACTTTTCATTTTAGAGGTACTTTATTTCCTTGGTTAGGATTATTTCTAGATATTTGATTTTCTTTTTGGGTATTGTGAATAAACTGTGTCATCCATGATTTCATTCTCTGTATTTTTGTTGCTGGTGTAAAAGCCAAAAAAAAAACCTATTTATTTGTAGAAGTTGGTTCTATATACTGCCACATTTCTGAATTTACCATTTTAGAAGTTTTATAGTAGAGTTTGGGGGTATCTCTAATGTATAGTATCATGTCTTCTACAAATAGGAATAGTTTGAATTCTTAATTTCTTATTTGTATCTATCTCTTCCTTATTGCTCTAGCTAATACTTCAAGTCAAATATTGAAAAGGAGTTGGGAAGATGGACATCCCTGTCTCATTCCTGACTTAATGGAATTGTTTCGAGCATTCCTCCACTTATAATGATATTGTCCATGAGCTTCTCATATATAGATTTTTATTTTGTTGCCTCTAGATATATATTCTCTAGGACTTTTATTATGAAGGCATGTTGGATTTTGTCAAAAGTTTTTTTTCTGTATTTATTGAAATTATAATGTGTTTTTGTTTTTAAGTCCATTTACATGTTTTATTACATTTATTGAGTTGCTTATGTTGAAATATCCATGCAAGTCACAGATAAAGGAAATTTGGTCATGGTGGATGATTTTTTTGTATTGATCTCTGTATTCTGTTGAGTGTATTTTATTGTGTATTTTAAATCTATTTTCATCAAGGACATTGGCCTGTGGTTTTCTTTATGTGTGTATATTTGTCTTTACCTGGTTTTCATGCTGGAGTGATACTGAGTTCATAGAAGGACTTTGAGGGTATTCCTTCTGTTTCTACTTGTTCTAATAATTTAAAAAGAATTGATTGCTAATGTTCTTTGAAAGTGGTTGAATTCTGCTGTGAAGTCATCTAGCCCTCTATCTTTAGATGGAAGTACTTTTAAAATTATATAATTCTCCTCATTTTAATGGTTCTGTTCTAGGGTGTTGAGTTTCTTTGGTTTAATATTAGTAGTTTAGTTGAATCTAAAGTAGTATCCATTTCTTTTATATTTTCGTGGTTAAGAGAGTACCAGTTTTTAAGGTTTTCCCTTATAATATTTTGTGCTTCTTTGGTGTCTTCTGTAATGTTTCCCTAGTCATTTCTGGTTATGTTAATTTGAGTACTCTTTTTCTTTTTTTGGTAAGTTTAGACATGGGTCTATCTATTGAAGAAAGTGGAGTATTAAAATTATCTAGTATGACTGCATTGATGCTAAAATTTTGTCTTTTTTGCACATATTTTATGAAACTGGGTTCCCCAGAGTGTGTTACATATATGTTTAGGGTAGCAATATTCTCTTGGTTAACTTTTCCCTTGATTAGAAGGACTTGTCCTTCCTTATCTCTTCTGATTAATTTTAATTTGAAGTCTATTTTGTTCCTACTAGGATAGGACACTTGCTTGCTTGCTGGTCCAATTTGATTGCAGTACTTTTGTCCATCTTTTTACCCTAAGG
>CABHPH010124548.1:0-32650 GCA_902168325.1 Peromyscus nudipes | reverse complement strand
TCAGGCTCTGGATCTGAATAGTAGGCATTTCATCCTTAGGATCAGGTGTGCCTAGTAAATCTCTAACTATCCTGTTCTTGGTGTAATTAGAAGGGCACCATGGAATTGCTCTGTCCATTGTGACAGGGATTTTTTCCAAAGAATTATTTGTTTACAGAGTATACCATTGTATACATTTTTATCCTTTATCAAAACCTGCACAAAATTTCCCAAAGGGAAAGTCATTAATAGTGATAATCATTAAAAAAATGAAAGTAAAACAGTGCTGGAAAAGTGTGATCTGTCTGTAATATTGAAATGCTGGAAATTTGTCAAGCAGCTATGGTCACCATGTGGTCTACACCAATATTTCATAACATGGCTTGATGTTATATTGATATGTATATATGATTTGAAGTTCCATGCTTCTTCATGTCCCCATTCATTTCCCATTTGACACTTCATCTTGAAGTACTGCCTTCCAGGGGATTATCCAGAGATGCCAGATAATGTAATGGCATTGAGATTTATTAACAACAAAAGAAAACAAAACAAACAAAACCAATTTCTGGTGTGTGTATGTGTGTGTGTGTGTGTGTGTGTGTGTGTGATGTGATTTTGGGTTTTTAGGCCATGACAGATATGTGGAGACCAGTAGGTATCTTTGTGGGGTCTACTTATGGTCCTCTTTATATGGTTATCAAGGTCAGGTCACACCCTTGCACAGACATTTCTCACTTACCTGTCTCACTGGTCCTCAAATAAAATTAGTTGAAATAGTACATCGGTAAAACGTTGTCATCTCATGATAGAGGAAAACAGGACAATTTGAATTAATAGAGCCTATTTGCAAATGGAAATGATTTACTGCTATCTCTTGTTTTCTTTTTCCTTTTCTTTGGATTGTGTTAGTTGATTCTGTGGATTAAACACTTTAATCTTAAACACCAAGAAAGTTCCTAACACTTTCTCAGAACCACAATCTATTGCCATAGAATTGTTTCAGTGGGTGAAGTTGGTGGCTGCTGAACATATTGACCTGAGTTCAATCCCTGGAAGACTCAAATTATTCCTACAAATATTTCACTTATTTCTACACTCAGGCTGTGGCATATGCACACTCCCACCCTGGCACATACATAAATAATTTTAAACCCAAATAAGTGTCATTGAGGTCTCTTGCAACCAGATGACTCCCTGGGTGTCATCTCTAGAACTCAAATAAGAGAAGTAGATAATAGACACCTTTAAATTGTCCTCTCACTGCCACATACACATGATGGCACAGGTATATACACACAAACATAGTTCAAGTAATTTTAAATGGGTGAAATTGCCGGGCGTTGGTGGCACACGCCTTTAATCCCAGCACTCGGGAGGCAGAGGCAGGCGGATCTCTGTGAGTTCGAGGCCAGCCTGGTCTACCAAGTGAGTTCCAGGAGAGGCGCAAAGCTACACAGAGAAACCCTGTCTCCAAAAACCAGGAAAAAAAATGGGTGAAATTAACAAAGTAAATAACCCAGTTATTGAGAATATATGAAATCATTTGCCAGTTTACATTATTATTACAGAATTTCAAGAGGTATTACTGTGCATCAGAACATTTGTGATTTCTTATGAAATTTTATTTTATCCTTTAATCCTCTGTTTTACAGATAGATCATTTAAAAAGCACATCAGTTTGACTTAGAGGTGAATGGCTGTAATACCAGGCCTTGCAACACAGCGGAAGTATTTCTTGATGTATGTTAATATGAATCCCTAGTCTCTGGAGTGTATATTCATAAAGCCTGTTTCAACTTTTAACATTATTTTTTTGGGATTATAATTGCATCATTTCCACCTTCTCTTTCCTGCCTCCAAGTCCAAATGTGTCAGTCATTCTAGGCTGGGCCTTGACTGGTCATCAAGAAAGAAAAAGTGACAGAGGAATGAGTGTCCAAATGCAGCCCAAGCTTTTATTGGTGAGTGGCTATGCAGAAGCTCTTGTGTAAGAATGTAAATTCATTGTCCACACATTACAAGCTGGTCACAGTACAGAAAGTGAGGGACAGTAAGGAGCATTAAAATTTTCTAGTTTTCTCTGCAGTTTGGATTACCAATATGCAATCAGTAAATTAGTTGTAGGTGATGTATAAATGTCCTGAGTGGCCATTTCTTGGGTTCCATAGACCAGGTTCCTTGGCCAGAAGATTGACATGTCCCCATTGAAATGTCAGGTCTGGCTGGGTGATGGTGGCGCATGCCTTTGATCCCAGGACCCGGCAGGCAGAGGTAGGTGAATCTCTGTGAGTTTGAGGCCAGCCTGGTCTACAAAGTGACTTTGTTTATAATGCTCTCAAGTTATCCTATGTTCCTCTTATGCATCATTGTCCAATTAGCCTCCTTCTGAATTTGCATTTGTCCTTTGAAAACCAAATCCACTGGTTTACATTAGCAAGAGACTTGCTGTTGAATTTGACACATATCTTCAGCCCATTTGGGAATCTGTGCTTCTGGTGGAAGCCAGGGCTTGGAAGCACTGTGCTATGTTCCTTCAGCTCACCAGGGCCTGTCATTCAGGTCTCAATAGCCAATCAGGGACTCAAGAGAACCCATCAGTCAGATGGGAGGGTTCTTCCAGTACCAGGCTGCTGTGGATGATTGATTGATAAGTAAAACGCTGATTGGCCAGTAGCCAGGCAGGAAGTATAGGTGGGACAAAGAGAGAGGAGAAGTCTGGGAAGTGGAAGGCTGAGGCAGAGAGACGCTGCCAGCTGTGGCCATGAGAAAATGTTAAGATACTGGTAAGCCATGAGCCATGTGGCAACTTATAGATTAATAGAAATGGGTTAATTTAAGATATAAGAACAACTAGCTAGAAGCCTGAGACATTACACCAAACAGTTTAAATAATATAAGCATCTGTGTGTTTATTTTATAAGTGGACTGTGGGACTATGGGGGCTTGGCAGGACCCGGAGAGAAACTCTCCAGCTACACCAGGCTTCTGGCTCAGCTCCTCTGCTGAGGAAGTTGGAAGGGGGCTTGTGTACACTTGGCCATGGGCTCTGCTGTTGGTAGAGAATGTGCCGCCCATGGTAAGCAAGGGGCTGCTGTTCCCTGATGGGAAGCAGTGAATGACCATGGTGAGTGAGGTCCCCCTCTCCTCAGACTTTGGAGGAACTGCCTGCTGAGCCAAGGTGGCCAGTGTAGTGAGTCCTCCCCAGGCTGCGTGGGAGCAAGTAGCCAGATGCAGACCTCCAAAATCTTAAATCAAATGATTGTATCACCTCAGAGTTTCAAAATTATACATTTGAGTCATGGAATTGAATATCCATTGCAGTAAAAGAAAATGGATTTGCATGTGGAGCATGGTTTCTACCTTAAGACCAGAATAGAAGGAAATATGGTAGGCAATGAGTTGCTGGAGTCACCACTACAAAGATGAACCTGATTGTAGCAGGGGGAGTGGTTTTGTAATTTCCCAGCATGTACCAATTGATGACTTGTGAATGAAGACAGACAAGATTGTTTGGTGTACAATTAGGGAAGGTCAACTTCCCAAATTGATTTTTTCAATTAGGCAAACTCTCCTATGCAGATATGCTCAATCCTGCTTGACACAGTTATGTCAGCTCAGAGGTTTGAGGAAAAGGCCATTGACTGTAACTCTGTGTGTCAGGTTATAGATCTCAGCAGCTCACAAGTGAATATGTGCAGAATCAACCTATCTCTTATAAATGACATTACCTCTACTAGAGAAGGTCCTACTATTTTTGAAGTCAATGTAGCTAAATATTTTATCTTAAAAATACATTATTTTTATCATTTTAAAATATCACTTATTGGTATTATTTTTTGTTTTGGTTTCTTTTTTGTTATTTTCAAGACAGGGTTTCTCTGTGTAGTTTTTGGTGCCTGTCCTGCATCTCACTCTTTAGACCAGGCTGTCCTCAAATTCACAAAGATCCGCCTGGCTCTGCCTCTCAAGTGCTGGGATTACAGGCGTGTGCCACCACTGCCCAGTGGTATTTATTATTATTATTATTATTATTATTATTATTATTATTATTATTATTATTTTTAACATTTTCTTCAAGTGCATTACTGCTCTTATCTCTACTTGTTTCTGTTCTCTAATGTTTCTAGGTCATTAACAGTTTCCCTCCTTTTCTTTTAAGTTCTGATGATTATTGATTTCTGTGTAGAAGAATGTCTCCTGTAGTGTATGCTTGACTCATGCTACTTATTTGTGAATTTCATTGAACACTTAATCCTGCCTCTGCTGCCCAGTGCTGGAAGGACCATCCTGCAACTCCTTCCAGGCTGGGCCTCGTCAGCCCAGTGGGAAGTAAAAATGTTCCAGGTAATTAATGAATGTCCACCAGTCTCTCTGTCTTTTTGGAAGGACATAACAAATGAAGAGGGACCTGTGCAAGAATTGAGTTCACGGCCAGGGCGGTGGTGGCGGCGACGGCGGCGGCGGCGGCGGCGGCGGCGGCGGCGCACGCCTTTAATCCCAGCACTTGAGAGGCAGAGGCAGGCAGATCTCTGTGAGTTCGAGGCCAGCCTGGTCTCTAAAGCGAGTTCCAGGAAAGGCACAAAGCTACACAGAGAAACCCTGTCTCAGAGGAAAAAAAAAAAAAGAATTGAATTCACTCATCAACTTTAAAATTGATGTAGTGAAAGTATAAAAATGCAGGGGAAGGACAGAAGGTGAGAGCTTTCCTGCTTCAACAGTAGTTGAGCTTATCAAAGTGGAGTCATGCAATCAATTTTAGATGGATCCATTTCTTGGATCCATTTCTGGCTATTTCTTGGGGACCATAGACCAGAGCATTCAATAATCGGGATGAAGGATTGACCTTACCGTGAAATGAAATTGCTGTAGTTCCAGTGTTTCTACCAGTATAGAAGCCCTGGGTAAAACGTTGTGGCCCTGCCTAACAGACAGCTATTTTCCTTGTTTAAGACGTATAGCCACAGGGAAAAATCAAAGATGCGTGTAATCTTTGTGAGGATCTCATACGAATCCCTAGTCCTGGGACACATGGCCATCAAATCTGTTTCAAGATTTCAAAATAATTCATTCAGTTTATGACTATATCATGCCAACAGTGTCCTTCCTTCCTACAAGTCCTACTATTGATGACTCATTGTTTTGTAATTCCTGGACTGTTTTTCTTTAACATCAGCTACACAGTAGGAATGGTTACTTTTTGAATGAGACCTATGTTTGGCCACAGGACTTTGAGCTATAAAGCAAAGGGTTGGCTCCACTGGACAGTCAATTTGTGCAGAAAGGACTGTGTGCCTTGGAAGAGGAACAGGAAGTGCTCTGGGAGAGTGGAAGAATTTCTACTAAAAGACAAATTTCCCTGATTAGGGTCCTGTCTTGTCCCTAGGGTGGAAGGGCAGAGCTGGGAGGGCCTCTGATGTCTGTGTCATTTAATCTTTGATTACCCAATAGGGGAATTGCTACTGTCCTGAGTCCCAGCTGGGTGGCCTTAGCTAATGTGGGAACCTGGGAAGGCTTAGCAATTAGGAATACCAGTGAGAGGTAGCTTGCAAATTCTTTCTAGAACTCTCTTCTGGCTCTGCTTTAGGGACCTATGAGGGAGACCACAAGCCACGTCATGGTGATTGTGGGGAACACTGACCCCAGACCAAGAGGAGCAGTTCTGCTGAGCTGTCAGAGCTTCTATGAGTGGGATGGGCCATGAGCCAGATTGAGATTCTGTTGGTTCATATGGTGACCTGGGCAGTGGCCCTTCTCTGAGACTTGCTGAATGTAGATTCTATGGGGAGGGGAGGCTCTACCACCCTGCCTATGGGAAACTGTGATATTTGTAATGTATGTGTCTGGTGTGCACATATCGGCTTTGCTTTTAGTGTGTAGTGGGAAGTCAGATTGGAAAACTGAAGGTCTTATTTTCTACAAGTTCTGAGCATTGCACTCAACTTTCATGTTTGTCTTATAAAGGTTACAGATGGTTTAACAACTGGTAGAAAGAAGTGTTGGGGGTCATCCTTCAGCAGTATGTGATTAGAATGTTTTAAAATTTCTGATATCAGTCACTACATGATTCAGGGTATTCCAGTTCCAGGGGAAAAAGCAGTTTCTGAGCTGTAGAGATATTTCAAGTTTGCATGGTGTTGGGCAGGTGAATAGGGCAGAATCCACATCATGTGCCATAACCCATGTGCCAGGAAATAGACACTGAATTGTTCTTCTACACTGTTTTGTGATTTGGCATCAGTGGCACTTTGTTTGCCTGATACCCACAAGGGAACATGAGAGTTTGCATAGCCATAGCATGATATTGCCTCCACTTGCCAAGAGAGCTCTATCATTTGGGGCCCCTCTGTTTGAAAGAAATATCAGTAGCTGGATTGTCCAGAACATAACAGTTTAAGGGTCACTTGGAGTTAATTTTGTGTCATGTGTTAGTCTATGTTAATTTCTATACACATAGAATTATAGGTAGTTGGGTAACATTGGTCAAGATCACACTTTTCCTATAGAAGTCACATGGTATCACTATGTGTATTATTTTTTCATAATCCTATTGTGCATTCTGAGTGTTTCCACTTTGCATGTAGTATTGGAATCAGGAATTCTATGATAAATTGAGAATTTTCTTTGAATTGTATTCAATTCATGCTGCAAACTTACCATACATAACCTCTTAATATTGATGCATCATGTTTCCATGGATTATTTATTTACTTCTTGGCTTATCTGGGTTTTGTTTTAATCCATGAAAGACTTTTATTGTATTGCGTAAAAAGTACTCTGTGGCTGGGCAGTTGTCACAGCGTGTATTCTTCTTGGGGATGACCTGAGTCCATATCCCAATATCCAAGTTGGGAGGCTCATAACCACCTGGTACTCCAGATCCAGGGGTCTGACCCCCTCTTTCTTCTATGTCACTTGTATACACAGGGAAGACATTCTCTCTCACCCACAAACACATGCAGAATCTGGGGATAAACTTGTGACTCATAAAGCAATTAGAGCTTTAAGTGCATAAAACAAATCACATACTGCTTCTTTAAAAATCTGTTATCTTGCATTTGGTTTGGAAAAGTTTTCATTTCCTCGCTCATTGTAGAGTATAACTTTAAGGTACTTACTTTTGTTTATGCTGTGGAACACTTGTTTAGTGATGCAAAGATGTGTTGCATTCTTCTATGTTGCATTTGTTTAACTATGTGAAGCTGTGATACTTTGCCTGTCTAAAAGACATTATGGTCTAATAAGGACACAAATCGCCAAGAGCGAGGCAGAAGAAAGGATAGACATGGCTGGCAGGCAGAGAGAATAAATGAAAGGAAAAATCTGCAAGGAAAAGGAGAAAGAGTAAGCGGAAAAAGTTGAGGAGCATGTTAGGGGCCAGCCACCCAGCCACCCAGCCACACAGCCAGACAAGGAGTAAGAGTGAAAGTAAAATTTACAGGAGAAAGAGAAAGGTTAAAGCACAAAGGCAAAAGGTAGAAGGGATAAGTTAAGAAAAGCTGGTAGGAAACAAACCAAACTAAGGACAGGCATTTATAATTGCGTTAAACCTTCATGTGTGATATATTTGGGAGATGGGTGTTCGGCCCCCTAAAAAAGCAAAACAACCTACAACACTTATGCATAGCAAATTGAGGCTGAACTATCTGTCTAGAGCCTGAAAATTTACTATATAATGTTATAAGTTCCTTTAGCTTTTGTTGGTTGGGGAAATTTCTGTGGAGAGACCATTTTAGATTCCTCTTCTTGATCTTAGAGGGTCACTTCTCCTCATTTCTTGACATATTTGTGTTTCCAAGTTGCTGCTGCTGTCTTCATGTTTGGGGTTTTTGCTGCTTAAGTGATTGATGGGGTTAAAATATTTGTTTTGTGTTTTTAAAACCTCATATATTATTGTCTCTCTCTTAATTAGCTTTAGCTGCCAACATGATGTAGCTTTGAGTCATCAGAGGCAACATCAATTGACACTTTGCCCAGATCAGAATTACTAGTTACTATGTTTGTAAGAAATTGTGTTGATTGATGATTGATATGGGAATGCTCTTCCACTGAGATTTTAATATCCCAAGCAAGTGGCCCTGAGATGGATAAGAGATCTAGCTTAGGATGAGACAGTGACCAAGTAAGAGAGAATGGCAGTAAACAGTTTCCTTGTGGTGTTTGCCTTCAGTTCCTAGCTTGAGTTTCTGTCCTAAGCTCCCATATTTGTGGGTTGTGATCCGGCAATATCAGCCAAATAAACCTGATCATGTCCTGAGATGCATTTGGTTAGATAACTTAATCACAACAAGAAACAAGCAAGTTAGATCAAAATGTGTTATACCAAAAGTGATTTTGTTCCTGGGTAAAATGTGGGAATGTTGTTTATTGGAGGAATGTGGAAGACATTAGGACTCTGGATGGCAAACGCCACAGAAAGCTGCACACAGAGCTTAATCAGCTATTCTTATAGGACTAGAAATATGGAAGTGTTGAAAGTAATGCAGACGTGGAGCTTGAGGTCATAGGATTTCAGTGGAAAATAGACTCCAGGAAAAGTTTAGCTAGAGGTCATGTATATAATGTCTTGTCAACAAATAATTCCTATTTTCTCCATTCCCTGAGAAATTGAGTAAGACAGAATTAAAACATCATTGTCTGATTTCCTGGACAAAATATTGATTTTGTTGGGTGTTTATTGCTGAAACTTATTCAGGTCTACAGTGGAAAAGAATCAAGTGGTACAAAAGAAATGAAAAGTCATTTTTGTAGAGAAAAACAACACTAGATAGTTTCAACTGGCCATGCTGTGATGAAGCAGAGGCAGAAAATTTCAAGAAGTTTAACACCGTTAAAGAGAAGGCCCTTGTTGGCATTTGAAGCCTAGGAAGGTACCCTAGGGTAAGATTCCATCCATCTAAGTCTTCAATATATGGAAGGAACAGGCAACTTGTTTCCTAATCCAAAGAAGCAATGTCTTACAGAACCTGCTCTAACTCTGGTCCAAGCATGGTAGCATCATCACAACTTAGAAGCCAAGTTTGGAGGCATAACCCATATTGTAATGGTTCTGGAAACAGGAAAGATGTAAAATGTATAGGTCATAGATTCTTCCTCTGTGGTTTCAGTTCAGCACTGTGGCACCCATTTATGTTTGTCAGAGTCAGAAACCCAGTGAGGATACTTTGCGAGTTCATTGCATGGAGCTGTGAAGATGAAGCCAGTACTGTATTTTGAGATGATAGGATGTTGAGATGCCCAAGCTAGAAGACATCTGCTATGAAGAGCTGCATACAGGGAGTAGGAGTAGCAAGGGAGAGACACGTATAAACATTTTCATGGAAACAGCTACCTAAACCCTTTGAGAATGAAGCCTCACCTATCTGAAACAGAGCTACAAGATTTGTTGTCTTCCCTCACTGTATCCACATTTCATTCTTTCTTTTTGAAAAAAAAAATTCTTCACTCATACAATACATGCCAACTTTTGTTTGCCCTCCTTCCACTCCTCCCAATTCTCTGCACTGCTCGCCTCTTCACCAGATCCACTCCTCCTTCATTTCCCTTTGGAATAGAGCAGATAATCCCAGGGATATCAATAGAACCCTCCATAACAAGTTACAATAAGACTAGGTACGAACTATCACATCAAGGCTGGATGAGGCAGCCTAGTAGGAGGAAAGTGTTTCAAGACCACGCAAGAGAGTCAGAGACACCCCACCCCCCACCCCAATCACTCCCACTGCTAGGAGTTGCACAAAGACACCAAGCTACTCAATGATAACATATATGCAGAGGACCCGATACAGACCCCTGCAGGCTCCGTGATTGTTCTTTCCATCTCTGTGAGTCCCTATGAGCCCTGCTTAGTGATTTTGTGGGCTGTGTTCTCCTGTGCTCTTCTTTTAGTTAGGAAAATTTTTTACTATGAATTTTTTTTGAAGATAGTCTCTGGGCCTTTGAGCTGAGATTTTTCTATTTCTGTTCCTATTCTTCTTTTTTTTTTTTTTTTTGGTTTTTCGAGACAGGGTTTCTCTGTGTAGCTTTGCGCCTTTCCTGGAGCTCACTTGGTAGCCCAGGCTGGCCTCAAACTCACAGAGATCCGCCTGGCTCTGCCTCCCGAGTGCTGGGATTAAAGGCGTGTGCCACCAACGCCCGGCTGTTCCTATTATTCTTAAGTTTGGTCTTTTAATAGTGTTCCAAATTTCCTGGATGTTATGTTTCAGAAAATTTTTAGATTTAACATTTTCTTTCATTGATATTCCATCTCTTCTATCATACCTTCAAAACCTGAAATTCTCTGTTCCATGTCTTTTTTTTTGGTGAATCTTGCCTCTGTAGTTCCTGTTCAAATACCTAGATTTTCATTTCTAGAATTCCTTCAGTTTGCATTGTTTTGCATTGATTCTATTTCCCTTTTCAGGTCTTGAACAGATTCATTTATTTCCATCAACTGTTTGCTTGTTTGTTTGCTGTTTGCTTTCTTTAAGGGATTTGTTAACTTTCTCCAATATTTCATTTATCCTTTTCCTGCTTCCTTTAAGGGATTCATTCCCTTCCTGTTTAAGGACTTCTATTATCTTTATGAAGTTGGTCTTAACTTAATTGTGCTTCAACTGTGTTGGAATATTCAGGGCTTGCAGTAGTAGGATAGCTGGAATCTGGTAGTGATATATTGCTCTTGCTGTCATTGATTGTATTCTTTTTTTAAAAAAAGATTTATTTATTTATTATGTATACAGAAGTGGGAGCCAGATCTCATTACAGATGGTTGTGAGCCACCATGTGGGTGCTGGGAATTGAACTCAGGACCTTTGGAAGAACAGTCGGTGCTCTTAACCTCTGAGCCATCTCCAGCCCTGTTGATTGTATTCTTAGGATGGTATCCAGGTATCTGGATTTGAGTTGACTGTGTTTATGTGCCAATTTCTCAGTTTGTCTTTGTTAGATGGGTGTTTTGTTCCTTGGTTTCTATTTGCTCTCTGGTCTTCTGGTCTGTGTGGCCTATAGATAAACAGGGGTTCTCAACCCAAGTAGGGGGCTGGAAATCTTGCAGTAGGTGTGGCACTTTTTCTTGCAGGGAGTATCTGCTCAAGTTTGGGATCGACCAAAGGGAAAAGGGGGAGAGTTTGTTGGTTGTGTAGAGGGGGAACTGAGAGAGTGGGGGAGGTCTGTGGACAGGTGGCCTACATGGACATCTGTCAGATGATGTGTCTTTTGTTTGAGCAAGTAGTCTCCACCCAAGATGGAGGATCAAATGCATAGATTTGGAGCGAGGTAGGATTGGGGGTAGTGTTGAGAGTTATTGAAAGAATGGAGGAGATCCACAGTTGAGCAGCCTATGTGGATTTCTGATGGCTTGCATGGCCTCTTGTCCAGCAGGGAGGCTTTGCCTCAGTTTGCCTACCTATTCTACTAGATGAGGCTTGTACTTGAGTATAAGATATCCATGTGATTTGGGGGTAGGGACATGACTGTGTAGTTGGCAGCTGAAGGCTTGTAATGGGATTTTGTCTGTGGGAATGTAGAGAGTGTTAGAAATTTCATGGGCTGCTGGCCTGCCTACCTGTTCTGGCTGGTGTGACATGGACATCAGCGGGGAATGTCTGCCTTATTTGGGAGGTCGCATACAGAATATTCCTCTTTTTCTAAATGGAAATATATCCTGTGCCATTGTGTGTTGGAAGTCCTTCATTTGTTTCTTGATTTTACAAGATGTGACAGTCAAGGGTCAGAAGAGACTTTGGACATTTGCACAGTTTGGGCTATTACAGATTGTGAGGATCATTGAACTTAGACTTAATGAATTTTCATTTTTTCCTTTGAATTTATTCTTCTATCATAAAATATATCCTGACTCCAACCTCACCTTGCTCCACATCCTCCAGTGCCCTCTTCCACAAATCCCCATTTCCTCAGATCCACTGCTACTCTGTTGCCCTTCAGAAAAGAGCAGGCCTCACAGGGATATTAAACAAACACATGAGAACATGGTGCAATAAGATTATGCACAAACCCTCCTATCAAGGCTGGACAAAGTAACCCAATAAAAGGAAAAGAGTCCCAATCGCTGACAAATGAGCCAGAACACCATGACTCCTACAGTTAGGACTCCCATAAACATTCCAAGCTAAAGAACCATAGCACTTATGCAGAGAACCTGGGATAGAGCCATGCATGCTCCACAATTGACACTTCAGTTTCTCTGAGCCCCTATGTGTTGCATGAATCTTAAAAGTCTTATTAATAAAATCAAACCTGAGCCAGGTATTGGGGTGAACATTGGAAGGTCAGAGAGACAGAACAAACCACAACTAACCTCACCTGGCCAACTTCTCAGCTGATCTTGTTTCCTCAGACTGGATGCCCCGAGCCCTCATCCAGAATGGGTCTCAGCTGAACTGCTGCTTGTAAGCCTGAATGCTTAACCAGGCCAAATGTTTCTCCAGGCCAAATGCTTCTCCAGGCCAAATGCCTCTCCAGGGCAAAAGCCTCTAGTTTCTGGTCCTCACGCTTTATATACCTTTCTACTTTCTACCACCACTCCCTGGGATTAAAGGTGTGGCTTTCTGGGATTAAAGGTGTGTATCACCGTGCCTGGCCGTTTCCAATGTGGCCTTGAACTCACAGAGATCCAGAGGGATTTCTGTCTCTGGAATGCTAGGATTAAAGGCGTATGCTACCACTGCCTAACCTCTATGTTTAATATTGTGGCTGTCCTGTTCTCTGACCCCAGATAAGTTTATTAGCATACACAATATTTTGGGGAACACAATACCACCACACCTATGAACCCTGTTTTGTTGATTCTGTGGGTCATATTCTCCTGGTTTCCTCAACCACTCTGGATCCAACAGTACTCACACCCTCCTTGCACAGGATTCTCAGAGTTCAAGGTAATGTTTGAGTAGGGATCTCTGCATGTGCTCCCATCAGCCACTGGAGGAAACCTCTTCAATGACAATTGGGATAGGCACCAGTCTATGATTATAGCAGAATATAGTTATGAATCATTCCATTGATTTTTTTTTCTTGATTGGATGTATTTGGTACTACCCTAGTTCTCTGAGTCATCCAAGTTTTGGTTGCTGGCCACCCATGCAGTGTCACACATGAGCTTCCTCTCAGAGCATGGGCTTCAAGTTAGATCAGTTATTGGTTGACCACTACAGAATCTCTCAGCCACCATTGCCCCAGCATATGTAGCAAGCAGGAAAAGTGTGGGTCTAATGTTTTGTGGCTGGCTTGGTGTCCCAGTCCCACCACTGGGAGCCTAGTGTGTTTACAGAAGATGGCTGGTTCAGCTTCCATATTCTTGATTACTAGAAATCCTCACTAGGGTCATCCTAATAGCTTTCAGGAAGTTTTTGCTGCACTGTTTCCATGTCTCCTGCTAAGAGGTCCCCTATTGCAGTCATCCCTCATTGTCTTCTCCCACTCTGTCCATTCCTTACTCACCTGATCCTTCCTGTTCCCATCCCAACCTGCCTCCAGTGCACACATAATCTATTTCCTCTATTTCCTTCCTAGGGGAGAGCCATGCATCTCCCCTAGAGAAGTTTTTGTTACTTAGCCTCTCTGCATCTATGGATTGTACTGTGGTTACTGTGATTGTACTTTATTTAACTACTAATATCCACTTATAAGTGAGTATACATACCATGTTTGTCTATGTGCTTCTGGGTTGCCTCACTCATGATAATAAAGAACTCAAGGAACTAGACAACAACAAACCAAATAATCCAATTATATTGGGCTACAGCTCTAAACAGAATTCTCAGTAGAGGAATCTAAAGTGGCTGAGAGGCACTTGAAAAAAATGTTCAATATCCTTAGCCATTGAGGAAATGCATATCAAAACTACTTTGAGGTTTTTTCTTATATCTGTCAAAATGGTTAAGATCAAAAAGACAAGTGACAGCTAGTGCTGGCAAGGACATAGAGGAAGGCGATTCATTGCTGTTGCAAGTGCAAGCTTGTATAGCCACTGTGGAAGTCATTATGCAATCATCAGAAAATAGGGAGTCAATCTCCCTCAACACCCAGCTATATCACTCTTGGGCATATACCCAAAAGATATGTCTCCATCCTACAACAAAGACACTTCCTCAACTATGTTCATAGTGGCTTTATCCATAATAGCCCAATATTGTCATGTCTGTTAGAGATTGTTTTGATTGATGATTGATATTAGAAGGCTCTTCCACTTAGGGTGGCATGGGAAGGCTCCTCTACCAATGGTGACAATATCCCTAAGAAAGTGTGCCTGGGCTAAAAAGTAGAGCTAGCTGAGCATGAGATACTGATTAGCCAAGAGAGAGAGCCAGGAACAGTCTTGGCCCATGGGTTTTGCCTTCAATTGTTAGCTTGATTTTCTATTCTGATCTTCCAAAATGATGGAGTATGATCTGACATAATCAGCCAAATAAATGCATTCATTACCTGAGATTTTTTTGTGTATGTTTTAGAGGATTTAATCACAGAAGGATAAAAGTAAGTTATAAAAAAGAAATGGAACAAAAATGTTACTTTGTTGCTAGGTAGAACCTGGGAGTGTTGTCTTTTGGAAGAATGTGGAAGATTTATCAAGACATTAGGTGGCAAAAGCCATAGAAAGTTGTACACAGAACTTAATTATCTGTTCTTTTAGGACCAGGAAATGGGAATGTTAAGAGGAATGGCAGTAAGTGTAGTTTGAGATCATAGGATTTCAGTTGGAAATAAGTAGACTCTATAAAAAAAATTAAGCTAGAGGCCATTTCTATGATATTTTGGCTCCAAAGTCTCTCTTATTTTGCCTATGCTCTGGAAATATAGTAAGGCAGAAATAAAAATTAATGTGCTAATTCCTAAAATGGAATATTGAATCTGTTGAGTGGTTATTAGTGATGACTCATTCACGTCTACAGTGAAAAGGAAATAACACGTGGGGCAGAAATAAATGAACATGAAAAGGTAGTTTCAGAGAGCAGTCAAGTATTGAAACAGGCTGAAATTTTCAAGGAGTTTATCACCATTATAGAGAAGGTCCTTGCTATAGAATTGAAGCCTAGGAAGGTACCCTAAGGGAAAGACCCTCTGCTGCTAAACATTCAAATTATGGAAGGCATAAAAGTGATTCCTAGTCACAGTAAGCAACTTCATACAAGACCTGTTGCACCTGTGGTCCAAGCATGTTAGTGTCCATCCCAATTAAGAAGTCATACTTTGCAGGATCACCCATCATGTGCTGGTCCTGGAAACAAGAAATGGTCAAAATTTAAGGTCACAGATTGTTAGTCTGTGGTTACTGTCCAGCATTATTGTCAGCATTCTTGTGGGCATCTATGGCAGAGTCAGAAAACCAATGAGCACACTGTAAGTGTTCACTGTATGAAGCTGTGAGGTTTGAAACCTGGTGTTGTCAGTTTTTTGTTTTTTATTCTTTACTCTTTTGGGTGTCGGCCACTCAGCCCTCAAATAAATCACACACAGAGGCTTATTCTTTCTTATAATTGCCCAGCCATACCTTGACTTGTTTCTAGCCATCTTTTCTTAACTAAAATTTTCACACCGACATTTGCCCCTGGGCTTTTATCTTCCTCTATTCTATACACCTTTCTTTACTTTTTACTCTGTGGCTTGCTTCGTAGCTGGGTGGTTGGCTCCTGGTGTCCTCTGCTTTTCTTGCTCCTCCTTCCTTTTTCCTACCAGATTTATCCTCCCATTTATTCTCTCTGCTTGCTAGCCTCACCTATCCTTTCCTGCCAAGCTATTGGTTGTTCAGCTCTTCATTAGACCAACCAAATATTTTAGGCAGCCTTTAGAAGTATCACAGCTTCACACAGTTAAACAAATGCAACATAAAAGAATGCAATACATCTTTGCATCATTAAAACCAAAGTTCCATAGCACAAAGAAGTATAACACATCTTAAAATATTACACAACAGCCTGGGTTGCATTTTGGGATCACAAGATATTGAGATACCTAATCTATAAGATGTCTTCCATGGAGACCTAGCTGCATATAGAAAGTAGCAGTAACCAAAGAAAGAGATGTTTGAGAAATTTCAGGGATAGGGCATGTAAGCCCTTTGAAACTGAAGCCCCATGCATCTGAGATAGAGATACAGGACTTGATGTTTGTCCTGCTGTGTTTCAGTCTTGCCTTGGTCCAATCTTCCCTTACTATGTCTCCATTTATCTCTTTGGGAATGTGAATGATATTCTGTGTCATTGTATGTTGGAAAAATCTAACTTCATTTCTGATTTTACAAGATGTCCCTGTCAAGAGATTACTTTGAGTTTCAGAAGAGACTTTGGACATTTGAACAGTGTTAGCACTGTTGCAGACTATCACAATCAAGGAAATGAGTAAATGCATTTTCTTCATGGATGACCATGAGCCTATAGTGACCTGTGTAAGAATGTAGTTGATTGAATGATACACCTCCCAAATAGGAAGATGTATTTGAACATGTGTCTCTCCTTGGTGACTTTCTTTCCATTGATTGTAAAACCTTTAGTAGGAGAAACCCTGTCTCAAAAAACAAAAACAAACAAACAAACAAAAAAACCCAAACCTTTAGTAGGAGGGGACCTTCTGAATGAAATTCCTCATTGTGGGTGTGATATGAGTCTCTATAGCCTCAACCCATTTCCTGTTCTTTGTGTATACTGTGTTGTGGTTGAAACTAGTCAGCCAGCTTCCTTGTTTTGTCATTCCTTCATTGCTGTATTGACTCTAACTCTAAATCACATAAGATACAGTAGAAACATTTGGTATTCAGGGCTACAGCAGTTTTTTAGCCTGCTGTTTTATTTCTTTTGCTTATTTTTGAAGACAAGGTTTGTCTGTGTAGCCCTGGCTGTCCTGGAAGTACACCTCTGTACACCAGGCTGGCCTCAGACTCAGAGATCTCCTTGACTCTGGCTCCCAAGTCCTATGATTAACAGTGGGCCAATATTCCTGGGTTTTTTGTTTGTTTGTTTGTTTTTCTGTTATTGAGTATTGGACCCAGAATGTAGGTTTTTGTAGATGTCAGGCATATGATGCTGTAGTGAGGTTCATCCATATTTTGAAATTTAAAATTTGGCAGAAGGTTGATTCTGTTTTCCAGGATGGCATGTATTCATGACATTAATACTGCCTGAGCTTTCTGACTCATTGTATTGCAGGTGTATGAACTCCTTCATGTATGTTGTGTATGCTTTGAATTTTTTAAGTGAATATGAATATTTTACTTGTATGCATGGATATGCACCACATGGGTGCCTGGTCCTCATAGTGATCTCAGAATCCCTGAAATTGGAATAGTGGATAGTTTTGATTCTCCCATATAAGTAGTGGCAATTGTGCCCACCTATATGCAGGGACATCAAGAGCTCTTTACTACTGGGCTATCTCCTGCCCTGTGTTGATTATTTATAATCAACATTTATATTGCTAATGTTCTCATCTATCCTTTTATAACAGTTTAAACACACAGTGCCTTTCAGTATAATATGATTGATGTTACAGTTTTAATTGAGACGCTGCAGGTTTCTGAAGATGAAAACCAAACGAAAAAGGAATATATGACTCTTTGTAGGAACTTCAGTAAAAACCTCTGAGTTCTTTCTTTTTTTATTCTTTTACTGATTTTTGCATGGGAGACAGGGTCTTTATATGTACTTCTGGCTGCCTTGGACCTGATTCCATAGACTAGGCTGGCATTCAACTCAGAGGCCTCTGCCTTCTGAATGTTGGAGTTAAAGGCGTGAGCCAATACACATAGTTTGTCCATCTTATTTTTCTTTTTTATGGTTAGTAATTTCTCATACAATTTCTCTCATGTGTACTCTGTACTGTTGATCAGTTTCCTTGTCTCTCTATGTTTGTCAATAGACACTTCTCTTACAAAGGGTACAGAAATGACAGATGTGAACCTCCTATTCAGTTTACTTCTAAAGTGACTTGGTGATAACATTACAATCATGTAAATACAAGTCTATGTCATGAAAAAAGTGTGGGGAGGACCAGAATTATAGGACTATACCGTCAAAGAAGCATACATTTACAATGTTGTCAGTATCATGTTTTCAATTATATACCTGTATGGGATATTTTAGAATGCAGTGACCTATGACGATGTGCGTATTGACTTTACTTGGGAAGAGTGGACTTTGCTGGATCCTTCCCAGAAGAATCTCTACAAAGATGTGATGCTCGAGACCTACAAGCACCTCACTACTATAGGTAAGACTAAATTTTTCTTCATATTTTAAAATAAGGGGACAGCAAGTCCTTGATTATTGATGCTCTTCTATAATTTGATTGAAAAAGACGAATGATGTGATTAAATCAGGCATGGCTCTAAGGTTCACTGAGCATAGTAAGTCAAATTTTGCACAATGTTCAATAATATAACATACATTTTCTGGAACTATATTTTAGGATACAGTTGGGAAGACCATAATATTGAAGAACATTGTCAAAATTCTAGAAGACATGAAAGGTAATTTTTCATGTGCAACCTGATACAAATGTTCCCCTAAAGAAGATGTAATATGTCCTGTAGGTTTTAAGTAAAAGCAACATTTAAAAAAAAAAGCACCACTTAAAGTCCATTGATAATTATTAAATTCTCACACAACCACATATCTCAATTTTAGGTAGGTGAATTGCATTTGCAAGGTATGCTTTTAAGAAAGAAGTCAAGGAAAAATGCCTTAACTGATATCACAATTTGAATAATGGCAACATTAGAGCTATGCTGTAGAACTGTCTGTCCATTTCTTTCATACCACCTACATTACAAAATGTATACACATTGAAGATGTGATAAGTATATCTCCAAAACCTTCTAACAAGCAAACAGTCCATAGTAAATCTGGCATTATTCATGTATTTGTTGTGACTCTGCTGTTTAGTGAGATGGGCAGTTAGAGTCAAGAGTCAACGCAGTTGTGTAGAAATCTTAATCCCTGTACCACATGTCTATGAGGACAGAAAGTAAAACTGAATTCACTGTGGAAATCTTTTATTTCTTTCTGCCATTCCTAGGTATATCATATGCCACTCTGGATACAAGCCATATGAGCATAGGGATATGGAAAGACATAACATACATCTCTCTTAGAACAATTAGAAGATATGAATCAGTTCCCAGTTTGAGTACTCTTGTTGAATTTTATTCAAGTATACAAGTAATTATTTTTCCAGTTTCATTGTTAAGAAATCATCAAACACTGCACTAAAATCCTGTGAGAACGAGGATTATGTAAATATTTCTGTTTGTCCTAATTCACTTAGGAAATGTAGCATGACTCACAGTACAGGAAAACTGACAAATGCCATAAGGATGGTAAAGCTCTGAGTTTTTCCAGTTTTCTTCACACATGTGGAAATTCTCATATAGAAAAAAGGTTCTGCAAATGGGAATCTTGTAATAAAGGATCCATCAAAGAGGCAAAACTGCTCTTAATGAAGGGAAACAATATGAGTGTAAATACAGTGATAAAACCTTATGATCTAGTTCTTTGCAATTGCACCATATTGTAAAATTATTTAATACACATATAAAGATTCAACAGTCAATTGAATGTGTTAAAACTTTTACATGTTTCATTATCCTTGTAGGAAAGAACAAAGTCAAAATGGAGAGAGACCTTCTGTACATACTCAATATGTTAAGGCCTTTGCATTTCCTGGAAATATTGAACTGCCTGAAAGAACAAATACTAGTGAGAATCCTTATGAATGCAATCAACCTGTTAAAGCCTTTGCATATTATGGTCATCTTCAAAACCATGAGAAAGTACACACCAGAGAGAAACCCTGTGAATGTAATCAGTGTGATAAATCCTCTGCAAAATACAGTCATCATCAAAGGCATGAAAGAACACATACTGGAAAGAAACCTTTGGAATGTGATTATTTTGGTAAAGCTATTGCACAACACAGTAATCTTGAAAGTCAAAGAAGAACACATACTGGGGAGAAACCCTATGAATGTAAGGAATGTGGTCAAGCCTTTTTATGTCACAGTGCTCTGCAATGTCATATAAGAACACATACAGGGGAGAAA
The DNA here is from genome assembly GCA_902168325.1 of Peromyscus nudipes. NCBI lineage: Eukaryota > Metazoa > Chordata > Mammalia > Rodentia > Cricetidae > Peromyscus > Peromyscus nudipes. The sequence continues at coordinate 12,642 of CABHPH010124548.1, read as the reverse complement.
CCCTATGAATGTAATCAGTGTGGTAAAGCCTTTGCACATCGCAGTACTCTTCTAGTACATAAAAGAATCCATACTGGAGAGAAACCTTATGAATGTACTCAATGTGGTAAAGCCTTTGCAGATCAAAGTACTCTTGAAAGGCATAAAAGAACACATACTGGAAACAAACCCTTTCAGTGTAATGATTGTGGTAAAGTCTTTGCACAATACAATAATCTTCATAGTCATAAAAGAATACATACTGGGTACAAACCTTTTGAATGTAAGCAGTGTGGTAAAGCCTTTGCACGATACAGTCATCTTCAAAGGCATGAAAGAACACACACTGGAGAGAAACCCTATGAATGTAATCAGTGTGGTAAAGCGTTGGCAGATCAAAATAGTCTCCGAGTCCATGAAAGAACCCATACTGGAGAGAAACCCTTTGTATGTAATCAATGTGATAAAGCCTTTACAAGTCGTAATCGTCTCCAAATACATGAAAGAACCCATACTGGAGAGAAACCCTTTGTATGTAGTCAATGTGGTAAAGCCTTTGTATGTCACACTGCTCTTCAAAGTCATAAAAGAACACATACTGGAGAGAAACCCTATGAATGTAATAAATGTGGTAAAGCCTTTGCAAAATACAGTCATCGTCAAAGGCATGAAAGAATACATACTGGAAAGAAACCTTTTGAATGTAATGATTGTGGTAAAGCCTTTGCACAGCACAGTAATCTTCAAAGTCATAAAAGAACACATACTGGGGAGAAACCCTATAAATGTAAGCAATGTGGTAAAGCCTTTGTATATAACAGTGCTCTTCAATGTCATATAAGAACACATACAGGGGAGAAACCCTATGAATGTAATCAGTGTGGTAAAGCCTTTGCACATCCCAGTACTCTTCAAGTGCATAAAAGAACCCATACTGGAGAGAAACCATATGAATGTATTATTTGTGGTAAAGCCTTTACACGTCTCAGTATTCTTCATATTCACATAAGAACCCATACTGGAGAGAAACCCTATGAATGTCATCAATGTGGTAAAGCCTTTAAAGATCAAAGTACTCTTCAAAATCATAAAAGGACCCATACTTAAGAGAAACCCTATTAATGTTAATGATTGTGGTCAAAACCTTTGCATGCCTCAGTACTCCTCAAATGCATAAAAGCACACATACTGGAAAGTAGCCCTGTGTATGTAATCAATTTTGTAAAGCCTTTGTATGTCACAGTAGTCTTCAGAAGCATAAAAGAACACTTATTGGAGAGGAAACCTATAAATGTAATCAGTGCAGATAAGCTTTTTTATGTCACAATTGTCACTGAAAGTATGAAAGAAACTATACTGCAGAGAAACCCTGTTTATGTAATTAGTGTGATTAATCCTTTCCATGTCATAGTACTCTTGAAATGTTTAAAAGAACACACTGTAGAGCAACTCATTGAATGCAATCAGTGTGGTAAAACCTTTGCATGTGTCAGTAATCTTCAAAATAAGGAGAAAAAAATCATATTGCAGAGGAACCCTGTAAATGTAGTCAGTGTGGTAAAGTTTTGCACTTTAAACAAGAGTAAAGCTTTTTGTGTGCAATCTATCTCTTAAAGCCTTGGGATATTGCAATAATTTTTGATGACCTGGAAAGCTATTGAGGCCTTTTTAAAATAATTTTTAATTAAAATGTTTTTCTTTCCTTTTATATACCATGCCCTGCTCCCCCTCCTTCCCTTTCTACCACTTCTGCCACCTCCTCCACCCCAAACCCATCCACTCCTCATACAGGGTAAGCACTCTCTTCAGTAGTCAGCACAATTTGGTGCTGGACCTAGCCCTTACCCCCTGCATCAAGGCTGAATAAGGCATCCCACCATAGGCAATGGCCTCTAAAAAGCCAGTGCGTGTGCCCAAGATAATTTCTGGCCCCATTGCCTATGTACTGAGAAACATATCAAGCCACATAACTGTCACCCATATTCAGAGGGTGTAGTGCAGTCCCATGTAGGCTTCCCACTTGTCAGACCCAGAGTCCATATGCTCCCACTAGGTTGGGTCAGCTATCAATGTGTTTTTTATGTCATGATGCTGACACCCCTCCCCTTTGCTCCTATAAGCCTTCCTCCCTCTCTTCAACTAACCTCCAGGATCTTGGCCAAGTGTTTGGTTGTGGGTCTCTGCATCTGCTTCCATCAGTCACAGGATGTATGTGCTATGATGACAATTAGGGTAAACACCAATCTGAGTGCAGGGGTAGACTAGTTCAAGTACCCTCTCCATCATTGCTATGAGTCTTAGCTGGGGACAATCTTGCTATTTCCTGGAGTTTTCCCTAGCTACAAATTTCTTCCCATCCCCTTAATGATACACTCTGTCAACATATCTCTTTCATTGCTCTCCCTCCCCATGTGTCCCCCAACTTAGCCATCCCAAGCCCTCATTTTCCCACCTATCTCCTCTTTTCAACTATCCCCTTCCTGTTTACCCTGGAGGTCTTAATACTTTGCCCTTCCTGTAGCAATCCATGTTTATCTCTCTTGGGTCCTCTTCTTTACCTAGCTTCACTGGTTTTGTAGATTATAGCCTATTTATGCGTTCCTTTGCCTCTAATATTTACTTATTAGTGAGTACATACCATGTTTGTCTTTCTGGATTTAGGTTACCTCACTCAAGACGATTATTTCTAGTTCCATTTATTTGCCTACATATTTCATGATGAAATGATTATATGTGTTTGTAGGCTTTCTGCATTTTGTGTTGTTGTTGAATTCTAACTTTAAGACATGGTAGTCCAATAAGATAGAGGGGGGTTATACCAATTTTTTTGTATCTGTTGGTATTTGTTTTGTTACCAACTATGTGGTCAATTTTTTATAAAGTTCCATGGGGTGCTGAGAAGAATGTGCAGTTTTTGTTTGTTTGTTTCAATGAAGTATTCTGTAGATTCCTGTTAGGTCTATCTGAGTCATAACATCTGCTAGTTCCCTTATTTCTCTGTTAAGATTCTGTCAGGTAGGCTTGTTCAGTGGTGAGAGAGGGGTGTTGACGTCTCCCACTGTTAGTGTGTGGGTTTTGTTGACATTTAAGCTTTAGTAATTTTTTTTAAACAAATGTAGGTGCCCTTGTATTTGGGGCATAAATGTTCAGAATTGATACTTTATCTTGATGGATTTTTCCTGTGATGAATATGAAATGTGTTCCATCTCTTTTGATCGATTTTAGCTTGAAGTCTATTTTGTTGTATATTAGGATAGCTACACCAGCTCCTTTCTTAGCTACATTTGATCAGAAAATCTTTTCCCAACCCTTTACTCTGTCTTTGTGGTTTTGGTGTTTTTTGTATGCAGCAGAAGGATGGATTCTGTTTTTGTATCCATTATGTTAGCCAATGTCTTTTTATAGTAAAATTTAGTCCATTGATAATTAACGTATATTGATGACCAGTGATTTTTAATTCCTGGTTTTTTTTGGTGGTATTATGTGTGTGTTTTCCTTCTTCAGGATTTACTGGTGTGAGATTATGTATTGCCTGTGTTTTGATGTTTCAGCTAACTTCCTTGAGTTGGAGGTTTCCTTCTAGTACTTTTGTAGGGCTGTATTTGTGAATATCTAATGTTTAAATCTAGTTTTTTCATGGAATATCTTGTTTTCTCCATCTGTGGTGATTGAAAGCTTTGCTTGGTATAATAATGTGTGCTGGCATCCATGGTCTCTTAGTATCTTTAGAATGACTGTACTGGATCTTGTGGCTTTTGGAGTTTCCATTGCAAAATTGGGTGTAATACTGAGAGGTCTGCCTTATGTTACTTGACCTTTTTCTTTTGCTACTCTCAATATTCTTTCTTTATTCTGTATGTATAGTGCTTTAAGTATTATGTGTCAAGAGAAATTTTTGTGATTCAGTCTATTTGGTGTTCTGTATGATTCTTCTCCCTTCGTAGGCATATCTTTCTTTAAGTAGGTAAAGTTTTCTTCTATGATTTTGTTGAATATATTTTCTGTGACTTTGAACAAGACTTGTTCTCCTTCTATCCTTATTTGTACATTTGTTCTTTTCATGGTTTCTCAGATTTCCTTGATGTTTTTTGTTAAAAATTTGGTGGATTTAACATTTTCTTTAACTGATGAATCTATTTCTGCTATCATATCTTTAGTGCCTAAGAATCTCTCTTCCATTTCTTGTATTCTGTTGGTTAGCTTGCCTCTATAGTTTGTGTTTGTTTACTCAGATTTTCCTTTTCCTTAATTCCATCAGTTTTTGTTTTCTTTATTGCATCTCTTTCAATTTTCAAATCTTGAACTGTCTCCTTCACCTGTGTGATTTTTTTTCTTGGATTTCCTGACTTTAAGAGATTTTTTATTTCATCCATTTTTTGGTTGTCTTTTCCTTCACTTCTTTTAGGGATTTTTTTCCATTTGTTTTTGGGCCTCTATCATCTTCATAAAGTTATTTTTAAGGTTTCTTTCTTTCAGATCATCTGCTTTGGGATGTTCAGGTCTTGTTCTTGTGGGATCACAAGGATGTGGTGGTGCTACATTGTTCTTTGTTTTCTAATTTGTTCTTACACTACCGTCTATCCATTTCTTTCTTTAATCCATAAAGGTACAGCTCTAGGTCACTCTTCTTCCAGTTGGTGCAGGAGGGGGTCTGTGGCTCCTGTGGCTACTCTTCTTCCCATTTGGTGTAGGAGGGGCATAAGGCTCTGGTGTTCTCATGAATTGGTGCAGGGGGGCCATATGGCTCCAGTGGTCTCTGTTGCTGTTATGGGATGTTTTGGAAGGTGGTGGTGGGGAGGAGGTTGCTGGCCTATCTCTTGAATTGCACTGGCTGAGGGGAGGGGCTAGAGAACTGTTCTGACTATTCTGGAGGTTGGGCCTTACCTGTTCCCAATTGGTGCATGGGGGGGTAGGCATATGACATTGATGGTCAATTGTGCCACTGGAGATTGTTACCTCCAAGAAGGAGAGAGGGCTTCTTATTATAAAGTATTTGGACAGATTGTTAGCCAACACACTTATAATCAGTTTCACAAGAGTATTTAATCTGTAGAAAAAAAATTGGACAATGTTAACAATCTGATTAAGCATTATGATGATCAGTTTTATGTTACTTTCACCAGCAAGCTCATGGAGAAAAATGAATTTATAACTATATGAAGCCGTATGTGTAGTGTTAAAGGGCCAGGAAAAGAAATGCACCCTGTGTAGATGTAACCAACCGTCTTATTAAATAAGAAACACAGAGCCAATGTAAAGATAAATGCCCAAGAGGTCAGAGCTAAGAGCCTTACCCGCTTGCTGCAACTAGCCTCTTCAGCCAAGAGACCTCTCCGAAAAGGAGCTACGTCCTGTGTTTTTGTCTTTATAAAGACTTCCTGTTCTGCCTTCTCATTGGTTGTAAACCCAACCACATGACCGTCTCGTCACTGCCTGTCTGTAGGTCACTCCAGGTCTTCTGTGGTTGGTATTGAGATTAAAGGCGTGTGTCTCCAATGCTGGCTGTATCCTTGAACACACAGAGATCTACCTAGTTCTGCCTACCAAGTGCTGGGATTAAAGGCGTGCACCTCCTTCAGCAAATCCTACTGGTGTGCACCACCACAACCGGCTTTCGCTATGCCTTGCTAATAGCTCTGACCCCCAGGCAACTTTATTTATTAACATACAAATAAAATCACAATTCAGTACAAATAAAATATCACCATAACCCTGTCCCTGAAACTGGAGCCAAAGAAATACACAGTGACCATGAAACTAGAGCAAAAGAAACATACTTCATTCCTGAATCCAAACCAGTGGAAAAACACCCTGATCCTGAAAAAAGACCCAAATGGTTAAAAGGGAGCAGTGAAAGAAACACACTTTGGCTATGAAACCAGAGCCAAAGAAACACACTCTACCCTTGACCAAGTGAGCACAAACCAACCAATTCCTGAGCTTGAATCCAACCAATTCCTGAGTACAAAATCCAGCTGATCTCTGAATGTGTTCAATTTCAGGGATTGATGTCTGAACAATTCCCACCCTGAAAATGTTCTCCCTGGCAAAACTCTGCCCCTAAGAATTGATATAGAAGGGTTGTTCAGTTGGCAACTGCTCTTTTCCATCCAAGCAGAGGCAGTCATTCTCCTGGATTCCTCCCTCATAAATAAATCTCATGAATAACTTTTTGGTGAAGACCTTTTGCGAGAGTACATCAGAAACTCACTTGTGGATTGGAGCAGAGAAGCAATGGTATTTCTGCTGGAAAACTCCCTTAATGGAGTGGAGTAGAAGTAACAACTTTTCCCTGGAGACTACTATGTTTCTGCAGCAGTTTCCCCCTTACTTAACTGAAGCAGAGAAGTAACAATTTGGTCTGTTACCATTCTCCATTTACCAGATTTCTTTGTGATACAGGAGAATTCCAAGGGCTGGTTGATTTTTTCAATATGCTGAGCATTTAACTGTTCTTCTACCAGCTCTTCTAAAGCCTGGAGTTTCTCTGTTGTTAAAGGCCATTGCTAAACCCATACAGGCTTGTCTGTTAACCATTTTAAAGGTAGAGCTGTTGGTGTCTTTGGGAGATCATCAGTTGTTGTGCCCTGTTCTTGTATAATATGGATGGCTGGTGACCACTCAGAATAATGCCTTCTAACATTTCTCTCAGAAACATGTGCTAGTTTATTATTTGTTTCTGAGACTGGAGGGATGTTAATCTGAGTATTCCATTGTTGCAACAGGCCTCGACCCCACAGGTTCATAGCTATGTTAGCCACATATGGCTTTAATTTACCTCTCTGTCCTTCTGGACCTATACATTCGAGCCATCTTGCACTGTGTTTTACTTGAGATAATGTCCCAATTCCTAACAGTTGAACATTTACCTCCTGAAGAGGCCAAGTTGGATGCCAAAATTCTGGTGCAATTATGGTAATATCCGCACCTGTGTCTACCAGACCAGACAAGAAAACATTAATTTTTATCGTTAATTTTGGTCTTTGTTCATTAATAGAAGTTTGCCAAAATTTTCTTTATGTTTTTTCCTGAATTTTCTATTCTCTCTGTGTCATCATCCTGACCAGCATGATTTATTCTAATAGGCATTTGGTTATATAATTGCTCTGAGCAGGGGTTTCCTCTATGACTGCAGGAAAGGCTTGAACTGGATCTGCTATGGGGGCCTGCAAGAGGCCCCTCTGGGAGTTTCCTGAAGACTGAGGCAAAGGATTACCTTGCCTGTCCCTTGTTGATCTACATTCATTGGTCCAGTGTTTTCCCTTACCACACCTTCTGCATACTCCAGAAGGAAGGGGCATTCTGTTACCATTGTTCCTTGAAGAAACATTGTTCCTAGGAATGACCTGTTTACAGTCCCTTTTCAAATGTCCTTGCTTTCCACATCCAAAACATCTAACATTCCTCAAACCTTTTGAAATTGCTTCTCCTACCCACATATCATCATGCTCATGAGCCTCCACATTAACTGTGTCTCTAATCCAATCTTCCAAGGGTGCAGATCTTGCCTTTAACAGCCTGATTATTCTTTTGCATGCTGCATTCGCATTCTAAAAGGCCAAAGATTCAATTATTATCTGACTAGCTTCTGAATCAGTGACCATTCTCTTTACTGCTGAAGCCAGTCTTTGTAAAAAATCTGTGAAAGATTCTTTTGGGCCTTGTATAACCTTTGTAAATGACTCAGCTTTTTTTCCTGGTTCCTCAACTCTGTCCCATGCATTCAAGGCTGCCGTTTGACACAGAATTAAGGTTTGGACATCATAGAAACATTGTGTTTGTATTGAAGCATATTGGCCTTCTCCAATAAGCTGATCCTGGCAGACTTGTATTCCTTTATCCCTCCATTGTTTTTCTATATTTTTAGCTTCATTCTTAAAGTACATGTGCCACTGGAGCTTCTGGCTTGGCTCCAGAACAGCCTGTGCCAGCTCTCGCCAGTCCTGTGGTGTAATCCTATTATATGTCGACCAAGAGTTTAACATTTGCTTTACATATGGGGAATGCATGCCATAAGATACTATTGCCTCCTTAAACCTTCGTAAATCCATCATGTCAATTGGAGCCCAAATATTTTGTGTAGTCCTTTGATCAGGCGACTGCTGTACGGTTACCGGATAAATTAAGGGTGACTGTGTGAAAACAGGCTTTCTCTCTGTAACCTTATGATCCAGTCTTGGAACAACTTCACTCTTAATTTCTTCTGTCTGAGTTTTTTCAGGTTTAACAAGTTTTTCTAAAACTGTCATCCTGGCACTTAAATTCTTAAATAGTAAAATGAGTGTAAGCATAGTAATAAACTGCATAATTCGATCAATATTAATCATCTCATATAGTTGTTCCATTGTCAGACTGCCTAAAATTGCAAACAAAGCCCAATTTTCTTCCAATGCACACAGAAAACCCATTTTTTTTTAATGTGGAAAAAATTTCTCTTTTAAATAGTTTCCTTTAAAATATCTGATATGTTAATTGACTTACCAAATCTGCACAGAACAGTAGAAATCCGAGGGAATTTCAAAACAGCCACCTAGTGTCCAAAGTGAATCGAGAAAGAGAGAGAGAGAGAGAGAGAGAGAGAGAGAGAGAGAGAGAGAGCAGCAAGAAAGCAAGCTACTAAAAGCTTAAATCCAGCCACGTGTTGCGACTTGAAGTGAGTCAAGCCTGGGCTGCCAAGCCTGGGCTGCGGCTTCCTTAAACTCCGACCACGTGCGTTGGCTTTACAGGCAGGTACCCTTTTGGCAGGGCAGACCTGAGTTGTTTGTAGCACCGACTTTAAGCTAACCGCTTGGGGCTATGGTCAGTCTGGACTGGGCCCGGGCTAGAGAGCCGGCCTCCTGGACTAGGGAGCCGGCTGCCCGGGTGGGAAACCGGACCCGCCGCCAAGCCAAGTCAAGTGGTTTTTATGGATTCTTGTCACATTGGGCGCCAAATGTAGATGTAACCAACCGTCTTATTAAATAAAAGACACAGAGCCAATGTAAAGATAAAAGCCCAAGAGGTCAGAGCTAAGAGCCTTACCCGCCTGCCGCCAGCTAGCCTCTCCCACCAAGAGACCTCTTCAAAAAGGGAACTACTTCCTGTGCGTTCGTCTTTAAATAGAGTTCTGTTCTGCCTTCTCATTGGTTGTAAACCCAACCACATGACCGTGTCGTCACTGCCTGTCTGTGGTCACTCCAGGTCTTCTATGGTTGGTATTGAGATTAAAGGCGTGTGTCTCCAATGCTGGCTGTATCCTTGAACACACAGAGATCTACCTAGTTCTGCTTACCAAGTGCTGGGATTAAAGGCGTGCACCACCACCGCCCGGCTTTCGCTATGGCTTGTAATAGCTCTGACCCCTAGGCAACTTTATTTATTAACATACAAATAAAATCACATTTCAGCACAAATAAAATACCACTATAGTGGAGCAGAGCAGCAGTGGACATCTCTTCTGGGAAACACTCTTAGCAGAGTAGAGCAGAGCCCAGCTGTAATGGCAGGAGATAGACATTAAATTATTCTTCTACACTGATTTGTGATTTTGCATTAGTGGCACTGGGATTACCTGATACCTACAAGGGAAGATGAGAATTTGCAAAGCCATAGCATGAGATTACCTCCATTTGCCAAGACAGATCATTTGGGGCCTCTCTGTTTGAAAAATTTATCAGTAGCTGGATTGTCAAAAACCTAACAGTTTAATGGTCACTTTGAGTTAATTATGTGGGATTTGTGAAGGTTCTGTTAATTTCTATACACATAGAATCATAGGTAGTTGGGTCACATTGGTCAAGATCACACTTTTCCTGGCTGAGTTTCCTTTGGTCTTTTGATTAAAAGTTTACTATATTTTTTGCTTTTGTTCTTGGCTCTTTCTGTCTCCTTTATTCTTTCCAAATGTTGTACATAATCTTGATACTTGTAGCTTGTAGTAAATATAGAAGTCACATGGTATCACTATGTGTATTATATTTTCATAATCTTATTGAGCATTCTGAGTGTTTCCACTTTGCATGTAGCATTGGAATCAGGAATCCTATGATAAATTGTTGAGAATTTTCTTTGGATTGTATTCAATTCATGCTGCAAATTTACCTTACATAACCTCTTATTATTGATGCATCATGTTATCATGGATCATTTATTTAGATCTTTGCTTATTTAGGTTTTGTTGTTAATCCATGAAAGACTTTTATTGGGTAAAAAGTACTCTGTGGCTAGGCAATTGTCACAGCATGTATTCTTCTTGGGGATGATCAGAGTTAATATCCCAATATCTAAGCTGGGAGCCCCATAACCATTTGCTACTCCAGATCCAGAGGATCTGACACCTTCTTTTCTTGTATGTCACCTGTATACACATGGAAGGCATTCTCTTTCATACACAAACGCATACAAAATGTGGGGATAAACAAGTTTTCAAAAGTTCTTGTGACTCATAGAGCAAATTGAGCAAAACAATTTGCTTTAAGTGTATAAAACAAATCATACACTGTTCCTTTAAAAATCTGTTATCTTGCATTTGGTTTGGAAATGTTTTTATTTTCTCACTTGTAGAATATTATTTTAAATTGTCTTGCTTTTGTTTATGCTGTGGGACATTTGTTTAATGATGCGAAAATGTCTGATATTCTTTTATATTCCATTTTTTTAACTTTGAAGCTGTGACACTTGGCTAAAGCACTTGATTAGTTTAATAAAGAGCTGAGTGGCCAATAGCTTGATAGGAATTAATGGGCTGGGCTAGCATGTAGAGACTATATGTAGAACAAGAAATGTGGCAAGAAAATAAGAACAAGAGAACAAGGAGAGGACAGTGCAACAGGCCAGCCACCCAGAACAAGAAATGTGGCAGGAAAATAAGAAAGAACAAGGAGAGGAAGATGCAAGGGCCAGCCACCCAGGCACACAGCCGGTCTTGGAGTGAGAGTGAAAGTAAAATTTACAGAGGAGAAACAAAAGCCCAGAGGCAAATGGTAGATGGGATAAGTTAAGAAAAGCTGGCAAGAAACAAGACAGCTAATGCCAGACATTTCTAATTAACAATAATACTCCATGTGTGATTTACTTGGGACCTGGGTGGTAGGCCCACAAAAGAGCAAAAACAACCAACAACACTCACTCTCATGTAGCCTTACAGGCAATTATCAACCATATGAAACAAAATGGTGCCTAAGTGATCCCAATGAATATCATTTACCTTATTATAAGTGAATGAGTTCCTTTTAGTAATCAAAACTATTTCCTACAAAGTTAAAACATCAGAAAGGAAATATCTGCAATTTTTGTGAGACCTTTCTCCTTGCCCAAATCACTTCTATTATTGGCAAATGACAGAACTGGAGTGCACAGGATTTATGGCTGGCCAGTGATTTCCAGGGGTGTAATTTTAATTAGGATCATATCGTTCTAGTTTAAGGGGCTATACTATGTATGTGTAGGTATGACTTTTTTCTTGTTTGGTCAGTGGTGCCATGTATGTTTTTGATTTTGTGAATTGTCATCTAAATTTATTTTTGTTACTCTAAAAAATGATGAATCCTCACCATTCTTTTCAGAAAATTTACTACATTATGTTATGAGTTCTTTCAGATTTTGTTAGTTTGGGAACTTTCTGTGGAGAGAATGTTTTAGATTCCTCTTTTTTATCTTAGAGGCCAACTGCTCCTCATTTTTTGACATATGTGTGTTTTCCAGTTGCCACTATCTTCATGTTTGGGTTGTTGCTGTTTAAGTGATTGTTATGGTTAATATAGTGGTTTTGTGTTTTTAAAACCTTCTCATATATTATTGCTTCTGTCTTAATTAGCTTTAACTCTCAACCTGATGTAGCAAAGTTTAGCAGTGGAGTGCCACTTTACACAGGAGATACTGTTTACATGCTCCACAGAATTAACTCCAGATGGATGCTAAACCTAAATGTGAAAAGTTCAATGTTCAGTACTTCTGGAAGATTCGAGAGCGACCAGGACTCTCTGAGTCAGAAAATCTGTGTTGGACAGCAACAACCTAAGGACTAAGGGCACTAGCATTTCACAGTGATGTCAACAACAAGGTCTTTTCAAACCACAGTCCCACTCCCAGTGCTCTCCACCCAAACAGTCCACAGAGTAAGGATATATTGAGGCTGCCAGCTGACCCAGAGATTGCAAAGACCATACAGGACCACACAGAACAACACTGGAACATGCAGGACCAGCAGGATCAGTCAAAAACATGCCAAACTCTGCATCCAACCACTGGCTGCCATCCAGTCAGGAGAGGACCCAAAACCTGCCTCCCATGGCTCAAAGAAGTAGGCAATAATGCTGGCAAAGGAATGAACTTGGTAGCCAGTGCTATGTCAAGGAGGCAAAGAGTTAGAGAGTCTCCTGTCTCAATATACTTTGTATATTTAAGCTACAACAGGAAGTGCAAACCAAATTAAAGGTGGATCTAAAACTTCCTTTGATTTTGTGTGTGTGTGTGTGTGTGTGAGACAAGGTTTATCTGTGTAGCCCTGGAACTCATTCTGTAGAGCAGGCCAGCTTCAAAGTCAGGAAAATCCAACAGTTTCTGCCTCCTGAGTGCTTGGATTAAAGGTGTACATAGCCATGACAGACCTAAAGGTGGACTTAACCTCAAATAATCAACCTGATCCTAAGGATGAAATGCCTACTATTCAGATCCAGAGCCTGA
>CABHPH010124547.1:0-17650 GCA_902168325.1 Peromyscus nudipes | reverse complement strand
ATCCAGAGAGGCAGCGGGGGAAAAGCGTGGGAGAAAAACGTGACAAAAATGATCTAGGGTTGCTCCTGCCGGTGTCTTTTCCTCAACTGGTTTATGGGTTGTTTGAGGTGCTCGCGGTAGGCTGTTAGGTTACTAAGCAGGCCAGAGAGGAGGGTCTTGGAGCCCTCCTGCCTGCCGCTGCCCGCTCTCAATAAATACCCCAGCGTCACCGTGGGTTCCTTAGTGTGATCTCGGGGGTGAGAGTTGATAGCACATCCCCAAGTCACTGGATCCGCCCGCCTTCTAAGGCTCCAAGGGTTATGGAAACTGCGGGAAGTGGTGGTTCATAGTCAGGCAGAGAGCTCTTTGGCCTTTTCCACCTGTGAGATACCCCTGCCCTGACACGTTCCCATTTCCTACTTAGGTGATCCAGCAGGGAACAAGGGAAGCCATTGATTTTTGAAGACTTGGGGGAAGGCTCATGGGCTTCACATGTGTGAATTCCCGAGAAAGCAAGCACCTGCAAATTGAGCCGTCCTGGGACCCAAATCCTGCACTGGTCTCTCACCAACATTTCCTAGTAAAATTATAAGCAGAAACGGGGTGTATGTGTTGGGGCGGGGGCAGATCTTATGGGCGTAGGCACACAGGAAGATGGACACTTTTCAGGAGTCTTGGGAAGGTGTCCGAAAGAATGAGGAGGGTAGAAAAATCAGAAATGAGAGACACTTTTCTTGAGAACTTGAAAATCATTGATACACCTGACTGTGATTTCAAAGACCATCTGTTTCACTCTATGAAGCTGGTGGGTGATTTCCTACGGCACTTCTCCATCCAGACAACTCTGGTGGACACATTTATTTGTCTTGATGAGAAATTCAAATCGATAGACATGGTCATAATAAACTATAAGCATGTTTACTTCACTTGAGACTGGAATGGAGGAAGGGTGAAAAACCAAACATCAATAAAAAAAAAACCCTCTAGCCCTTTGGCAGCATTGGGGCCCTTAACATTGTTTTCCACCCTTAACATTGTTTTCCACCAGAGCTCCCAAATCCTGAGCTGTGCTTGACAGGTGACTGAGCAATACCTCTAGCCCGCAGGGAACATTTCAGCAGGGCTGAGGTTATGAAATTTGTTGGGGAGATTTTTGTTTTTAAGAGGAAAGGTAGGGCCCAGAGGTGCAAGCATGTGTCGGGCCCTGGGTTCAAGTCCTAGGACACGGACACTCCAAAAGTAAGGGGTCACTCAAGAACACAGCAACCACATCAGTATAGCCCCTTCCCTACACTAGCCTCCCCTCTTTCTAACTGGGGTTTTAACCTATAAATGAAATGTACCTGTGTGATTCGTAGAAGGACCCAGCCTTGCCTAGAGCCGAGCCATCTGGCCACCTAAAGCCTCTTAAGATGTCTTCCAGAATTCAGTCAACAACCTCTGTAAGGAGCTGAGGGTGTAAGCCAGACACGGCATTCTTTGCAGTTTTAGTGTCCGTGGAAAACTAAAGGGGACAAGCTCTGAAAATAGATGGCAGGGGTAGGGGAGTGGGGCCCCTGGCTTTGGAGAAGTGTCTCTAGAGTCATTGATGTTAGGCCACAGAGCAGAAGACATCCTGAGGTAAAGCTCCCAAACTGCTTAAAAGGGACACACATGGCCTGTCTCTTAGGAAGTCTCCCCACCTGTCCCTTGGCTTCCTTCTGCACTGCTCCGAGTCAACAGCTATGGCATCAAGGGACTGCCTACTTGTTTTAATAAGGGAGGAGACTGGGCCTTTGGTTCCCTCTCTTCTTTTAGAAGGATGAGCTGTTGATAAGGGCTAACCTAGAAAGCAGGTATTTGGGATGTAGCAGGAAGGTGCGTGGATGCCTCGGTCACCATGTCAGAGTGACGGACCCCACCCAGGATACGGTTTGTAATCAGGTTGGAGTGGGTAGGACTTAGCAGACGCGACCGTGGAAGGCTGGGCTATCGCTTTAGTGTTTGACAAACTTTCAGCTCCTTGTCACAAGAGGATCAAGGGATCAAGAAGAGATGAGAGTGGCCCCTAGGACTCAGAAATTGAAGGAGACACTCGAAGTCACAAAAACTGGCACTTGCCACTGTCCCGTGTGTATACTGTCTCATGTGACAGCCCTCTGATCACAGGCTGACCATTTAGTTGGCTTGGAATTGTCAAGGGACATGCTACATGGGAGGTAGCAGAGACTAAAGGAGGAGCTATCCTCCTTGAAAATCCTTTCTGACTCACCCCCGAGAGTTAATCTGCGTTGTCAGCTTGATTGGATTCAGAATTTCTTTGGCAACACAACTCTGGGCTTGTCTCTGAGGGTGTTTCCAGACGCTATGAACTGGGATCCAAGACTGAGTAAAAAAGAGGAAGGGATCTGAACACCAGCATTCATCTCTCTGCTTCCTAGATGAAGATGGACACGATGTGACAGCCGCCTCGTGAAGTCACACCTACAGCCATTCTCACCCTACACTGTCCCCAACATGATGGCTGGTCCCCTCAAACTATGAGTCAAAGGACACCCGCCCTCTCTTAAATCGCTCTGGTCAGTTATCATGTCTCAATAACAAGAGAAGTTTTTACTTTTACTCATATAGGCATCACCCCCCCCCCCCCCCCGGGTGTTCGAGCACACACACACACACACACACACACACACACACACACAGCTCCATTCCAAACAAAGCCAACCCATTCTGTGACTTCACAGAACCTATTTTCTATATTCACGCTCTAACCCTGAACTCTAGTACCAGAAAATCATCCTCAGGTATGTGGCTCCAGGCCAACATCCTGAGATGGTTTCATAGACTCATGCTATTAAATATTCTGAGTTTTGGTCCATATACTCAGGATTTGTTGTCTTTCTAAAGAGGTTCTGTGTCAACTCAACTGTCTAAGTGACTCCTGACAGAGCTAAATTGGTTACAACCAATCCCACTGAGGCTCCTTCACACCTGGATTGCCGGTGACTTAGAGGCCAGGGCTTCTGTTGCCGGGTCTAGGAATAAGGTTGTAGCAGTAAGAGGTTGTATGTGTTTCTCCCTGTGTCATTTAGCCAACGAAAAGGAATCATTGATCCACGCTACGCGGCTGTGCTGCTCCATGGAAAACATAATTTGTCAGCCTCGGTCCCTCCCTCCCGGTGGACCCAGCCCATTTGTACAACACTGCCTGTCTCAGATTATGAATGTACCTTGGCTCACCTTTTAAGACTTTTGAAACCAGCAGATAACTTTTAAGTGATAATAATACTTTTTGCTTCCTCCAAATAGTTTTTAAATTGGTGAATGAATATAATTGTACTGGTTAGTTATTATTATTATTATTATTATTATTATTATTATTATTATTTGTCAATTTGACACATGCTAGAGTCATTTGGGAAGAGGAAAGCTCTGCTGAGAAAATGCTTCCATCAGAGTGCTCTTTAGGCTGGTCTGTAGGGGATTTTCTTAATTAATAATGATGAGATAACGCCGGGCGTAGTGGCGCACGCCTTTAATCCCTGCACTCCGGAGGCAGAGGCAGGCGGATCTCTGTGAGTTCGAGGCCAGCCTGGGCTACCAAGTGAGCTCCAGGAAAGGCGCAAAGCTACACAGAGAAACCCTGTCTCGAAAAAAAACCTAATAATGATGAGATAGCCTAGCCCACTGTGGGTGGTACGGTCCCTAAGCAGGTGGTCTTGGGCTATATAAAAAAGGGAGAAAAGCAATCCCTGGAGAGCAAGTCAGTAATCAGCACTCCTCCATGGTCTCTGCTTCATTTCCTGCCTCCAGGTTCCTGCCCTGATTGAATTCTCACCTTGGCATCCCTCTGTGATGGGCTGTAATCTGGTTTACGCACAATCCAAATAAACCCTGTCCTCCGAAATTGCTTTTGGTCATGGTGTTTATCATGGCAAAAGAAGGCAAGCTAGACCAATAATGAATATACTCTCAAGAGTCTCTTAAATATGAAAACTGAGCACAAAACCATACTCTAACTCTCAGAACAACAGGTATGTAAGAATTTGGTTGTCGGGGGGTGGGCAGGTAGGGGTAGAGTGAACGAGAATGAAAGGCAGAAAAATCTAGAATCCATGCTGTGTCCACTCCTAGGACCTGGAGAAGCTTAGCCTGGACTGGCCAGGCAGCAGGCTGGTGGGTGTGCCATCTGAGGTGATAAAGTAACGCTCATGTGAGAAGAATGGCCAGTAGGAAAGAAATGCTAGCCCCACCTTGGAAAAAGCATGAACATAAATGAAACTTCTCTTGTCACTAAAAATGATGCTGCTGGGCCCAACCATCCCTGCCCTGGAGCCTGGATGACCCCAAATGGCACAGGGTAGGGGGTTAGAATGACCCCTCAGCTAGTTAGAGCAGCTTTGACCTAGAACAGGACGTTAAAGCTAGCCTCTTCAATCTCTGTTGAAACCAAGTTCCCAAACACTGGATGCCCACTGCCCCCATTTCCAAAATGCAGAACACAAGAAAGCTTTGGAGAATGGTTTTGAGAGTTTTTCCTAGCCACTGTCCACCTCAAGGGAGGGCGTGATTTCCCATAAGGAAGACTCACAACTAGATTTCCAGGTGCAGTTGTGAGCATCATGGTCCACCCAAGGGAGAACATAGAGACCACACACACAGGGAGCTCATGGAAATTTCTGGAGCTTGGGGGATGCAGGGAGTGCAGAAAAGCTGGCTATATCCACAAATAGAAGTGAGTTCCAGTTGCTTGT
This sequence comes from Peromyscus nudipes, assembly GCA_902168325.1. Lineage (NCBI taxonomy): Eukaryota > Metazoa > Chordata > Mammalia > Rodentia > Cricetidae > Peromyscus > Peromyscus nudipes. Next base: position 12,938 of record CABHPH010124547.1, on the reverse strand, counting down.
GTCACAGCAACGGAACAGGTTGGATTCCCTGGAATCTGTCTAAGGGGCAAGATGAGAGTTCATGGGAGGTCTATTTAGGACATGCTCTTGCATGACACTTCAGTGAGATAACAGAGGAAATAAGACTAGACAGAGGGAGAAGTAGAGTTTCTAGGCAGCCTCAATAAAGGCCTCATCTAACTTTCTAGAAAGTTCTAAAGCCAGATTGGTCCAACTGAGTAGTCCATGGCAATGTGAATAGGTCTTGTGACCCCTGCATAGAGCAGTCATTAGTGATGGATTTGAAGTGTATGATCTTTGGAGATAACATCTGGGTAAGTGGGTGGGTGGGTAAGTCTATCTTTTATTCTGGAGGAGAAGTCAGAGTAGCGATTGAAAGGTCTCATATGAAGCATGATATTCAGGGCCAGATATGGAATCCACAAGATGAATTTCACCTGGAATATTTAATGAGAGGCTGTCTGCATGAATGTCCTTGAGAAGTTCTCAGAAGAAAAGGCTGACCATGTCCCTGGAGGCAGAAGTTGAGGGAAGATCACCAGGGGCAGCTGAGGGAGAAGCCCTTCTGGAACCACAAGAATTTCAGCAGGAAGGGACAAGTCCAGTGATTGCAAGGATAACATATGGGTACCAAAGAGAGACGCACCTGCTGTGGCCAGAGGAAATCAGAGAGAGAGAGATTGTATCTGTGCTCAAAAAGAAGGGGGTGGGGTAGAAAGGAAAGGAGAAGGGAGGGAGGAAGGGAGATCACCTCAGGGCTAGGGCAGGCTGAAACAGGGATAGAGACACTAGGTGGCAATGTATATTGGCATCCTCAATGGCCATCAGGGTACTTGGCACAAAATGAGCACATGGTAAATGACATACAGAGTGAAAAACGTTTGCTCCTTCACAGTCTCCAGTGGCTTGCATAAGAGCCGCGGCATCGGCATCACAATGGGTGCAGAAACCGGGCCTTGGTGACATGTAGGTGTCCTGTCCGAGGAAAAAGAAAAAGGGCAATTCCTGAAGCACGCACAGCATGCTCCTAAAATCACGTGTATACACATGCTCACTCATGCTCATGAACCTCTGCAGGTGCCACACCAAGAAATAAGCTCCCACACAAATGGAGTGCATACCTCTGTCTTTGCCCTTTGAAGAAAACCAGGAACACAATGTGGAGAATGTGTCTGTAAATACTTAAGATTTTCAACCCTGAGAATTTTCTCTTTGTCTCCTCAGAGGGTTGAAGGTTCTAGTACATGAACCCAGGGTGATGGACGGGGGTGGGGGGTCTAAGGCCAGCTATGCCCAGTGTGCTCAGCGTCCTGTCTGAATGGGAGAATGGAGAGATGTGGATGTTTCAAAACCTTTAGATAATAGGGCATGTTCTGCGTTAATTGCTGATTTTACATCATTCTAGGTTAGTTCTTCTAATTATTTCTATTTTTGCCAGACTCATGTGGGTCCTGCTTAGATAGTCATTTATGGAGGCAAGATGCTTTCTGGCCTAAAAACATGTTAGAGGTAACACTCAAAGCAGATAACTCCTGGATGTCCAGAGTTCATGGTCTATCTATAGCTTACAGAGTGAAACTTGTATGGCAAGGTTTTAAAGAATAACTAAAGCCCTAATTACAAAAGTATTGGAAAAAATAAACCATAGGTGATTCAAGCTAATTACACCTATTAAGAATACACACTTCATTTAAAAATTAATAAAATGATAATGTTGAAATAACACAGTATTCCAAGCTTTCCCCTTCAAATTCTGTTGAGGCAATATCCCATTTGACTCCGTTTTTGTGACTTGGCTTAAGTAATTTATCTCATCCACTCATTCTGTGTCAGCACCTGAGCGTGTAGCCCATGCTCATCACATGGTTGATGTTCACCTTCAAGAGATGAACAACATGTGGTCCTACCTACTAAACCTGACAGTTTGCTATTGGAGAGGGATGTCCAGACAGGTGAGGTACCACACCTCGAAGTTAAAAAGCCTGCTTTTCTAAGAGCTCAGGGTGGGGAACGAAACAGAAGAGGGAGAAAATAGGGAAAGTCTTTAGAAAAGGTGACATTCTGACTGGATCTTGAAGGGTGACCAGGAGTTTCCTAATAAGAGAAGTTGAAGCAGAGCATTCTGGGTAGCAGATAGCAACTGGGTCTTTTCTTCCAGACCCAAAGCCAAGGACCAGCCCTATAGAAGCCATCAAACCTTTGGCAGAGTGCTAGTTATCGTCCATCTTGGATTTCCAGCTTTTGCTGGTTTCTACAGTGCGGGGGGGGTGGGGGGGGTGGGGGGGTGGCATTTAGGCCAGTGGCTACCAGATGTGTAGAGTAGGCTATGGTTGCTCTTATGTTCCATGTGAGCTGGCCAGGACTCTCACCTTTCAGACCTGGCATTCCAGCTTTCCCATCTTGGATTTTGTTCCTGATAATTTAGTGATCACTGAGGCAGGAATGACAGCTAAGCATAGCAGTGAGTGAGCATTCTTTCAGCAAGTAGCAGCTAGTCTGCAGGCGACCTTGGCCCATGCAGCTCCTTGCACAGTTAACCAGGAGCCTACTTCAAGTCCTTCAAGAGAAAAGTTTACATTATTATTTTTTTGTTCAGCATAATTTTTACAAACCCCATTCTATTCTTTTTCCACTGCATTTTGCACAATAGACATTCACACCAGAGGGAAATTTCCATGAGCTCCAGACCCTCTGAGAGCCAAGTACTCTGAGCAAAGCACCACTTTTTGCCACCCAGGGTACATGTGGCGCTGAGGTCTAGGTACTTGGCTGTACCATCATAGGGATGTTAAATGGGTCAAAGGCAAATCCAAGTGTCTCCAAGAGATTGTTTGTAGGTATGTATGACAGAGGGAAGCTCAGGGCCTTGGAGAGGAGGTATCAGGGGAATCCTGGAACCTTATAAGTTTTAATTAAACATCCTACCTGGAATACATACCCCCTGACCTGTGCTCTCTGTGTGCCCCTCCCCCTTTCCTCTCCTCTCCCCTTTTAATTCTCTTTCCCTGTTCCTCCTTCCTAGTGAATATCTTTTTATCTCCAGACGCTTCTACGGAGGTTAAAGGTGTCAGTGAGCACACTGGTTATAACCCTGCTGATCGCTTAGATAAGAAGGCATTGCCCAGTCCTATTTCCCTGTGGGAGACAGCAGGGTTCATGAGGCTCCTGTGTATGAAGAACGGGGGGGGGGGGGGGGAGACAGCTAGGTGCCAATGTTCTGAGCCAGCCTTTGTGGCCTTAAGTCACTTGGGCTAGCACGGATAGCTTGGCTCTAGGTTGGACCTCAGGGCGGCTCTCGGGTGGGCGTGGTATCGGGGCTGCTGGAGAAATGTGGCAGAGAAGGAGCCAGGAGAGAGAGCTCCCTTCCCCTATTGTTCCTAACTCAGTTTTTCTGCTACAGCGAAGGAAGTCACTCTTCCTTGCACAGTGGAGGAGGAAATGACAGGCTGGAAAAAGCGGACAGCACAAGTTTGAGAGCTCAGACTGGAAGGATTCAAGTCTGCGAAGGTCAAAGGCACTGTGTGCTGCTGGGCTGGCCACGCAGCTAAAGGCGGTTTCCACACCCATCGTCCCCCTTTGGACTAGAAGTTCAGGGGGCTTGTCGCTGGAAGCCTGCAGCCCAAGTTCTGGGCTCCACTTTTTAGAGTAGCTCAGGTTTAAGTTTCCATAAATATGTCCAAACCCCAGCTTCCTCGTCTGAAAGAGAAGATTCTACCTCATGGACTTAGAGACACGGTCAAGTGTCATAGCCCAAAGGCACTTTAAAATATAACTCAAATATGGTTATGATGATCCTACATCCTAGCGGTTCTTACACCATAACTTTTCTTTTTCTTTTTTTCTTTTCTTCTTCTTTTTTTTTTTTTTTTTTTTTTTTCAAGACAGAGTCCTGTAGTGTAGGCTCATCTCATGGTGATCCTCCTGGTTCAACTCTCCGTCTCTTCTCCAGGTGGGGATTGCATTCTTCAGCTCCCATAATGAGTTTTCAAAGGCAGAGTATGAAGAAGATAAAGGACTCTGGGAAGGAACTGAAAAAAAAGCCAGTCTGTTTTTTGTTTTTTTGTTTGTTTGTTTTTTGTTTTGTTTTGTTTGTTTATTTGTTTTCTCTTCAAGACAGGGTTTCTCTGTGTAGCCCTGGCTGTCCTGGAACTTACTCTGTAGACCAGGCTGGCCTCAAACTCACAGAGATCTGCCTGCCTCTGCTTCACAAATTCTGGGATTAAAGGCATGCGCCACCACCACCACCACCACCACCACCCGGCCAAAAGCCAGTCTTATATACCGAAGTAACACAAGTTCAATACATTTAAAGACTTAGTTTGCAGGCTAGGCATGGTTGTGCAGGCCTTTAATCCCAGCACTTGGGAGGCTGAGGCAGATAGGTGTCTGCGAGTTCTAGGCCAGCCTGGTTTACACAATGATTTCCTGGCCAACAAAGGCTACATAATGAGACCCTATCTGGAAACAAGCAAACAAACAAACAAAAATACCCAAGATAAGTACATAAATAAAAATAAAATCTTAATTTTGGGGGCTGAGCACGTAGCTTGGGAGGTAGAGTACTGACCTACAATGCGCAAGGCCTTCAGTGCGATCCCCAGCATAAGATCAGGTGTGGCGGTGCACACCTGTAACCTCAGCACTAGGCAGGTGAAGGCTGTCGGATCAGAAGGACAACGTCATCAGCTATTTAGCAAATTCAAGGCCAGCATGGGATACAACAAACCATGTCTCAGAAAAACAAAAACAAAACAAACAAACAAAAGTCCAAACTTAGTTCTCTTTTTTTAAAAGATAATTTAAAATCAATTTTTATTAAAATTTAAAAGGATTTTGTAAGTATTGGGAAGGGCCTCTCTTCCTGGCTCTTTCATGGTAAGCCTCTGGTTATGTTTTTAAAGTAGAGTTGACGGAGATGCAGGCAGGTGGCTAACCTGACAGGAACGGCAGGTTTTTCTGCCCTCTCCTTCCCTGCCTGCCCCACACCTAGTCACTCTATCACCCCAGTGGAACCGTCGGCCCAGCCCACCATTAGCGTATACTGTGCAATATTTCCACTATCTACGCTCCTATGGTTTTCTCTTCGCTGCAGGGACCTCTTCTCACCTGGAAAGAAACCTCTTCTGCAGACTCCGCTGCTTCCACCCAGGCCCTAGCCAGCCTCAGTCACTTTCCAAACTTCAGCTCTGGAGAAGAAATGGACAGGGGGCGTGTGGCTTGTGCCTCTATCGCCTGAACAGATCTGACATCTAGGGGGGTTGTGTTGGGTATGTCCGGTGGCCCCGGCCTCCACTTCTACCATGCTCCAGACGGATCAAGAGCCGGGAGACAAAGAAATCAGGCCTCTTGGCTTCCAGGAGATGGTGACTGAATCAGTGGTACCATCCATCTTCCTGCTGCACCCTACTGCCCTTGGCTCTGCCTCACTCAGTCAGGTCTTCTTCCTCTGTGACCATCCCCACCCTCTTACAGACGCATGCCTCCCTTGCTCCGCCAGGTCTCTTCACACACAGGCCTTCAATATATCTTTGGCTGATTGCTCCTTTGTCTCCTGAAGGATAGAGTGGCCAATCAGTCCCAAGAGCTCAGTCTGTCCTCAATTATCCCTGGCCTGAGAGGTTCCTAGGATGTGGGGAGCACTGGCCTTTGTAAAAAAAGAGAGCTAGAGAGGTGTAGCAGATACTTTAGAACAGGAATCTGAAGACTGGAGAGTCATCTTAGAATTACACTGACTTGGGCTGGAGAGATGGCTCAGAGGTTAAGAGCACAGCTTGCTCTTCCAAAGGTCCTGAGTTCAATTCCCAGCACCCACATGGTGGCTCACAACCATCTGTAATGAGATCTGGCGCCCTCTTCTGGCCTGCAGGGATATGTGCAGACAGAACACTGTATACATAATAAATAAATAAATCTTAAAAAAAAAAAAAAAAGAATTACACTGACTTGGGCTGACTCGGCCAACTTCTCTCAATAGCAATTTCCTTGTCTGTCAACTGGAGATACAACCGCCCCCTTCAGAAGGATGCTGTGAGAGTCCACAGTGATTTGTTCAAAATAAACTACACCCCTACCTGAAGCATCCTTATAGAAAGCTTCTTGCTTTTTAAATTTTACTTTGTGGCACACAAGGCGAGTCCTCTACCATTGCCCCATGTCCTCATGCCAATGTCTGTTTTCTTATTATTTTTTTTAAATGTCTGGTTATTTCGTATGTGTAGATATGGGTATATGTGTTTAAACAAAAATCTCTTTACTGAGATCTGGCCTGCAGGGCTGAGGTTGGGCACAGGTAAGATATTGCTGGAGGGTCACCACTAATTACTGTGGCCTTTCCTGACACGCTCCAGGCTTTATTTCTTAATCCTCTGACAGGACTAGTTGGCCTTCAGCAAAAACAATAGCACAAGTAACACTCCTGAGGGGTTTCTGATGACCCGGTACCCACTCCTGGCCCCCACTAATTGCTTCCGAGAAGAGAGGCAGTGGGGTAGCTTGAAGCAAATCTCTGGTGTCAGATACAGCCCTTGTTTCTTGACCTAGGGGTGGTGGCCTCCACGGTGAGGGACGGGGCGGGATTATCTCCATTCTTTCAGTGAGGTCACTGATGAGCAACAGCACCCTATTCAAAGCCATGGCTGGTTTGGAAACTGAGGGGAGGAATCCGGCCGGCGTTGGTGTCCCATCGTTGAGTTTGGCCTCATTAACCCAATCAGTTAACTAACCACAGTGTGAGTGATGTCTTAGAAGCCACAGCGTTCACAGCGGGAATTCACTCACTTTATCTTACAGATCCCGGTTAGCCAATTGGATTAGCAAGTGTCCAGCGTGTGGAGGAGGACAGATAAGCACAGCCCGTTGCTCTTGTATGGCCCTTTGTTCTGCACAAGTAACTCTTTAACATCCTATCACCGATTCCCACCGAGCCTCTATGTCATAAATAGTATAGATATTTCCAATGGCCGTTTACAACCAGATAACCCCACAGGTAGATTAGACTAAGTGACTGACGCATCTGAACATCTCAGTTCACAAAGCGTATTGAGGAATCCAGGGCTCTTATCTCTCAGACCATTGTTTTCTTCTATTTGCTTCTCTCTTGTCAGTGCTACAGGCTCTTCTCCACAGTGCGAGCTTCCCGTGAGTATACGTCACTTCCTGGCTTATGGCCTCCAATGGCTTCCCACCTGAGATACATCCAATCCAGGGGGCTTACCTGGCTCAGCCACCTGGCTCCTGTCCTATCCCCTCCCACACCATGCCCTTTCTCAGACCTGCGTTACCTAGGCTCTCCTTCCCACTGTTTGCTCTTCAACCCCTTCCTGCTCATCAAACCCCAGACTTCCAGGTCAGTCTTTCTCACTGCCCAGCTTTTGCTTTCTGAGACCACTTACTGGCTGAACATGAGCTGCTTGTCTTTAACCAGCAGATCATCAGCTCCTTGTGGTCATGGAGATTGTTTTGTTCCTGCTGAATCCCCAGGATCTAGAATAGAAACTGCAGAGATGGGGTAAGCAGGGAAGACTTTTTAAAGAAATGGGTGTTACATGGCATTCTTCAGAGTAAGAGAGACAAAGGCCTGGAATTAGCCTGACCTTGGCCAGAGATCTGGGACAAAGAGGCTGTTAGCAGTGGGAAGCACTGTGCCTAACTTAGGAGTTGAGTGGGCTCTGCGGAAGACTGCACGGTGTTATTGGGTCAGCCCGTCCCTGTCCAATGGAAAGCTCCTGAGCCTGCTCTCCTCCCTCCCTGGAGACCGGACTGACAAGCCAAACCTTGCCATCTCTCCTGAAGCTGATTCTGTCTCCAACTCAGCATCAGCATAGGTTGGGCTGCCAGAACCAACATCTCTTCTGACTTGAACCCTGTGTCTAACCATTCCCTTAACTTGATACTCTAATCTGAATGGCCAACCCGAACCCCTAAGTACAGTCAGTCCCCTTTACTCGGAGGGCCAATCACAGACCCAGACTTTATTTCTTTCCTTTTGGGATAATGTTATAATTAATAAATGGGATAATTTATTTTTCTATTTATCCCATTGGGTCTCTGACCCCTTGTCTTGCCTTCTCTTGGATCAATCAAGTATTAGTTAATACTTTCTATATTCACTTTCTATCTAAATCTCTATTTTTTAAGTGTTTGTTCTTGGATCACAATATATAGTTTTAATTTATTATTTATCTTGAATTTACATATATGATTCTAAACCAGGGGAGAGAAATGGGTCAGTGGAAAGGAGTGGTTGTTACACAAGTTTGAAGATCTGAGTTCTGTGCTGCAGAACACCCATGTAAAAAGGTGGGCAAAGCCATGTACATGTCTACAACCCCAGGGCTGTTAGTGGTGGAGACAGGAGACTGGCTGGGACTGGCTGGCCATCAGACTAGCTCTATGTACACTGGGAGACCCTGTCTCAAAGGAATAAGGTGGAGCATGGTAGAGCAGGACACACAATGTCCTCCTCTGGCTTCCATGTCCACACAGGAAGGGTACATGTGTACACATGTGCAAACAGCAAACACCACACATCCACAAGAACCTAAGTAACACAATCCCCCTTTACTGCTCCAGTCCTTTATCTACTGTGGCCAAATACGCCTTACAGGAGTGTAAACCCCGCCACTGTTTTCGTTATTGCTTAGAAAATTGTCTGTTAAAGTTATTAAGCCTTAAAAATATAACACTTTGAGTCGGGCGGTGGTGGCACACACCTTTAATCCCAGCACTTGGGAGGCAGAAGCAGGTGGATCTCTGTGAGTTCGAGGCCAGCCTGATCTATAGAGTGAGTTCCTGGATAGCCAGGGCTACCCAGAGAAACCCTGTCTCAAACAAACAAACAAACCCCCACCAAAAAAACCAAGAACAAAACCCCCAAACAAACAAAAAATATAACACTTTAAAAAATATCCTACATATTTAAAGTTTCTGTTGCCTCTTCCTCTTTTCTGTCTTTAAATTTTTAATTTTTATTTTTTATTACTGTGGTTGTGTGTGATGTGTATGTGTGCAGGGGCGTGTATGCCACAGCACATGCGTAGAGGTCAGAAGACAACTTTCAGGAGTCTTTTTTTTTCCTTCCAGCATGGGACCTGGGACTCGAACTCGGATTATTAGGCTTGTGCGGCAAGCGTTTTTATGCACGCCGAGCCATCTTGCTAGCCCCCTTCCTTCTTTTCCCTAAGTTGTTTCCATTTGATCTTTGGTCAAGTTTTCCTCTGTGCTGCAGAACCTCACAGTTCTGTTCGTCCCTGTGACCTCTGCCGCCTCCTGAGGCTGTCAGCCTGGCTTCCACAGATCTGTACCTTCACCCGGTTTTAAACTCCCTACAGCTAGATCCAGGTAGAGCTAGGAGAGAGAAAAGAGAAAGCAGAGGACAAGTGGCCCCTCTTCTTCCTCCTTCTGATCCTGGCTCTCCCAGTCTCTCTGACTCTGGAAAGTAGGGGGTGAGGGACTTCAGAGAGGTCAAGGAGCTTATGGACTCATCAGGAGGCCCCGTGTACCATCTTGACGTCCGCAACCCAGTCTCTCTTTCCTTCTCTCTCCCTCTTATTTTCCTATCAGTCAGCAAAAATCAGTCAAACTGCAGGGAGGAATAAATGTGATTGGGTAAGACAAGATGATCAAAGAAATCTGCAGGGCAGTGGTGGTACATACGTTTAATCCCAGCACTCGGAAGGCAGAGGCAGGTGGATTTCTGAGTTTGAGGCCAGCCTGGTCTACGGAATGAGTTCCAGGACAGCCAAGGTTACACAGAGAAACCCTGTCTTAAAAAAAAAAAAACAAAAACAAAACCAACCAACCAAACAAACAAAAAACCAAAAACCATACAAACAAGCAAGCGAAGAACCCAAACAAACAAAAAGAGAACTCCATCGAGTCTGCATTTGGGTGATGCTGCTGCCTCTAAAGCCCTGCCATTTCTAAAGAGGACACACGAGCTAAGAAGGAGCCACTCAAAGATTTGGAAATATACAACAGAAGGCAACTCAATGCTTGCCCTGCTGTGTGCACCACAGATTTGAAGAGCTTTCCAGCACATGGCTGGAGGCCATTCTCTGAAGGGTCGCGGAAGGGAGAGGGTGCAAGGAAACCATTCCTGAGCCCAGAGGCAAGGATTAGAAAGATACACAGCTGGCAAAGACCAGACTCCTTCCTGGCTCCTCTGTAACTTCTCCTCCGTAAGTGTCAATCCCTCTGACAGTTGACCTTTAGTGGTCCTACCAAACATACTCAGCTTCCACCATGAAGACTTCCACAGCTACTATTACTTACCTCTCCCTCCCTCTAATTATTAAGAGCTCTGGAACAAGTCATACTGAAGTTCAAATCCCAGCTAGACATTTGCCAGTTAACTGACTTTAAATGATCCATGGCCTGCATTAAGTTGGGGCTTCTTTGTCTATAAAAATGAAGATTTCTCCTTCTTCCTCTTCTTTTGAGAGATCTTCCTCATTTGGAAAAATCCTCAAGAATGAATATAATTGGGATAGGACTGAAACACTTAAAATATACATAAAGAGATCATCTAAAACAATGAGAATATTCTAAGACAAAAACAAGTAGTTAGGAGTCTATAACAGATAATTCCCAAAGATAATAAAACAAGTAATTAGGGGGCTGGAGAAATGGCTCAGCAGTTAAGAACACTGGATGCTCTTCCAGAGGACCTAGGTTCAATTCCCAACACCCACATAGTGGGTCATGACTATATGTAGCTCCAGTCCCAGGGGATCCAATGCCCTCTTCTTGCCTGCATGGGTACCAGGCATGTACATGGTGCACAGACATCCATACACACAAACATCCATACACATACATAAATACAGTTATATTTAAAAAAAGAACAAGCAACCACATTTCAAATATGCTTAATGACAATAGCAGTAGGTATGTATATACATAAAATGGCTAGAAGTATAACTCAGGGACCGGGGATGTAGCTTAGTGATAGAATGTGTCCTTGGTGTAAATGAGGCCCTGGGTTCAAATGGTGGCATCAGGACAAAAAGAAAACAAGCACACTTTGCCTATGCAATGCTAGAGCAGGGTTTTTTTTGTTTGTTTTTCATTTTGTTTTGATTTTTGGTTTTTCAAGACAGGGTTTCTCTGTGTAGTTTTGGCTGTCCTGGAATTCACTATGTAGAAATTAATCCCCAGTGCTGGGATTAAAGGCATGTGCCACCACTGCCCAGATGCTAGAATAGTTTTCAGCCTTTAATAATCAGGATCAGACAGGGTCTGGTTCCATCTTCCTCTGTCCTAGGAATGTTTTTGAGAACAAAGTTTGGCAATATGTACCAAGAGCTTTAACAATGCACATACACTTTGACCTAGTAATTTCACTTTTAAGGATCTGTTTGAAGGATGTAATCGGAGATGAGGTCAAAGATTAATATTTACAGATGTTCAGATGTTCATCATGGAGTTATTAATAGGAAATGTTTAGAAATGAAAATCTAATTGGTCATGAGTAAAAGAATGCTTAGCTTGTTAATAATGCTTGACTTGAAATCACATAGCTATTAAGATATTTTCAAAGAAAATTAAGGATGTAATGGTTATAATACAATGCTTGCAGAAAAATGAGATGTTACATTATAAATAACAAGTTTCAATTTTGTACAGCTATATTTTTTATACTGGCATCCAGATGCCTTAGAGAAGAAAGTGAAGGGACTGGAGGGTAGTTCAGTGAGGCAGACTGTTTTCTGTGCACAAAGACCCCAGTTTGAATCCCAGCACTCACATCCAGAACTGGGCTGTGGGGGATGGAGACAGAGGATCCCTAGGGCCAGCCTAGCTCCATGTGGGTTCCGTGAGAGACCCTTCTCAAGGGAATAATGTGGAAAGTGATAAAGCAAGATGTCCAACACCCTTTTCTGGCTTCTGCTCGTGCAAGGATGGGTACATACAAATGCATAATTACCACACTCACACACACACACAGACACACACACACAGACACACACACACACACACACAGACACACACAGACACACACAGACATACACACACACACAGACACACATACACACACAGTGAGAGAGAGAGAAAGAGAGAGAGAGAGAGAGAGAGAGCTGAAAAGTACTCCCAATCCTAAACATTAATAATAGTAATTTGAGAAAGGATATGATTTTCTCCTTGTTCATATTTTCTAAAGTTTTCCACAATAAGTAAGCATTACTTTTAAAATTAAGAAACAAACTATTTAAAATCAGAATTAGACCAATTGACCCCGTCATCAGAAACTCAGCACAACTGTCCACATTGGTGGATGTCCCTGTAGGCTTTAAGCACATGTATAGGTTGTGTGATGCTCAAATCAGGGGAAGCATGTCCCCACAAACAACTGTCACTTCTTTTGGGAGAGATCATCCAGAACCATTTCTTCTAGATTTTTCCATTTAATCTGAATCAGTAAGATGAAATATCATCTCTGTCCCCATCTGACAGGTGAGAGCATGGGAGCTGTGATGGCCTATGCCTTGGGAAGGATTGAACCTCTGCCCTGACCTTCTGACCCCAGATCTTCCCTTGCCTCCAAGAACTGGAATCGTTTGATTCAGGAAGTCTTGAAACAGAACATTTTCAAATAATCTCTCCTTCTTCCAAATCTTTTTGTTTTAAAGTTACATAAAAATAACCCATTCCAAAAGAAAAGAAAAGGAATTCCGCAAAAGATATTGGTGCAATGATGCTATTGAACTATTATTCATCATTTGGAGAGAAAGAAAAACAGATGTCGAGATGCTGGGGAATGATGTGGAAACTAGTTGTATTTCCATGGGATACTGGGAAGGCACAAAAGATGACTTTTGTAGACTTTTTAATGGCATGGAAATATTTTTGTTGTAAAGGTCACCAAGCAAGTACAACATTCTGCACACCATGCGATATTACATATGGTTAAAATGAATGTCAAAACTTGGAATTTACAA